>JAJONR010002180.1:0-57571 GCA_029582245.1 Solanum etuberosum
TCACTCTTGATGTAATAGATGGCTTTGAGACTATGTAGACTTCCGCTTCATTTTTACAAAACTCTTTATGATATGAATTATCTTTTAAAAAAACTCTTTATTTTCTATTATATTGTTTATGCATGCCAAGTGGCTAGTGTAGGGCCTCTCGGGGTCCTATACGTCATGTTACGCCTAGGGTATACTTTGGATCGTGACAAACTTGGTATATAAAGCACAAGGTTTAGAAAGTTCCTAGGAAGTCTCATAAGCCACGTCGAGTAGAGTCTTGTTCATGAGTGTGAAGTGCGCCACATTTATGAATGAGAAACTATAACATGTTTAGGAAACTCCACTTCTTTCATTACTCTAATTCATACGATAGAGTGTAACTTTATATGTACTTTCTCCTAATCCTGATCCGATGCTTTTCAGGATATGTCCCCTCGAAGAGCATACATTAGGAGGAATGTGAACGACAATGTGGAACAGGAAGCTCCTCCTCAAGCTCCTCAAGTTCCGGTCAATCCTTTGGCCGAGCAAGTGACTAATGCGGAGTTTAGGGCTGTTTCTTAAGTGTTGTCTCAAGCCATGAAGGCTCAAGCCTATAGGGAGGTTGTAGTCCCCATGAACCCAAATGTGGGAAGCGACAAGAGAGATAGATATGGGGGTAGCTATAATGGATCCTATTCTAGGCCCAACTATTCACATGATAGGGACCGACAACCGTTTCAGCAAGGTCAGCCTAGTCAGACTGTTCATGACTCATTACAGAGTTCAGAGGGTGATTGATATGGCCGGAGTGAGGTTGACTCTAGCTAGAGTAATGGGTCCCAGACTAGTACTTCAGGTCCTTGTGGCCTTTCTTTCGGGAGTAGATCATCTTCGGGTTGTTTTGACTGTTGAGTTAGGTCACTAGGACAGAGATTGCCTTTTGCATAGATGGATCGCTCCAATTCCATAACCATTTCTACTAGCTCCACCAGTAGCACCTTCAGCTAGAGGTATAGGTCAGGGTTAGGACCATCACGATGGATAGCAGGGTATTCAAGGTGGTCCCTGGGGAGGCAGGTCAGGTGGTAAGACTAATGGCTAGGGCAGAGGCGTATATGGCCATTTGTATGTTGTTCCAGCGAGAGTAGAGGTTGTGGCATCAGATGATATGATACCGGTACAGTTTTATTATTCCATCAACCCGCCTCAACTTTATTTGACCCTGGTTCTACATATTCGTATGTGTCTGTGTATTATGCTTCTGGTATGGGTATGAGTTCAGAGACTATGGCTGCTCCATTGCGTATGTCGACCCCCGTGAATAAGTCTTTAGTAGTGGATCAGGTATTTCGATCTTGCTTAGTTTATATCCAAGGGCGTGACACCTAGGATGACCTTGTTAGATATGCTTGATTTTGATGTGATTCTAGGCATGGACTTGTGATCTCCCTACCATGCGGTTTTAGGTAGGTTCTCTAAGACCGTTACCTTAGCCATGCCTGGTGTTCCCTCGGTGGTGTGGTAGGGCTCGGTTAGCAGCATACAGGTTAGTGTTACATCTTTTATTCAGGCTTGGAGGCTAGTGGCTAGCAGGTGTTTGCCTTATTTGGCCTATGTGCGTGATGTGAGTAGGGGGTTTCTTTAGTTGATTCCATTCCAGTTGTCCATGATTTTGTAGATGTGTTTACTACCAACCGACCTAGCCTACCCAGAGCGTGATATTGACTTTTTGATTGAGCTTGATCTGGGTACTCGGCCTATTTCTATTCTGCCATATCGGATGGCCCCTACAGAGTTCAAGGAGCTCAATGTTCAGCTTCAGGACCTCTCAGGTAAAGGTTTCATCAGGCTTAGTGTGTCTCCTTGGGGTGCTCCTGTTCTATTTTTGAAGAAGAATGATGGTTCGATGCACATGTGTATTGGTTATAGGCAGTTGAATAACGTGATGGTGAAGAACCTCTACCCCATGCCTAGGATTGATGATCTATTTGACCAACTTTAGGGTGCCGCAATGTTTTTGAAGATTTATTTAAGGTCAGGTTACAATCAGCTGAGGGTTAAGGCATCAAACATCACTAAGACCACATTTAGGACTTGATATGGTCATTATGAGTTCCTAGTGATATCTTATAGGTTGAATAATGCCCCTGCCACCTCCATGGACTTGATGACGTGGGTGTTCAGGCCATACCTTAATTTGTTCGTCATTGTGTTCAAAGATGATATTCTGGTATACTGACAGAGCAGGAGTGATCATGATCAACATTTTAGGATTCTACTCCATACTTTGAGAGATCACTGACTTTATGCCTTCTTCTCAAAGTGTGAGTTTTGTCTTGAGTCCGTAACATTCTTAGGGCACGTGGTCTGCAAGGATGGCATCATGGTAAATCCGGCAAAGATTGAGGCTATTCGTGATTAGGCTAGACCCACTTCAGCTATAGAGTTTCAGAGCTTCATCGGTGTAGCAGTCTACTATAGACAGTTTGTGGAGGGCTTCTCCACCATTGCAGCACCTGTGACCCAGTTGACCCACCTTGACGTTCCTTTTGGGTGGTCTGAGGAGTGTGAGTTAAGCTTTAGGAAGCTCAATGAGTTGCTGACTGTTGATCCTGTGTTAACTCTTCCAGTTGAGGGCGAGGGATTTACAGTCTATTGTGATGCATCCAGGTGTATTTGGGTTGTGAATTGATGCAACAAGGCCAGGTTATCGCTTATGTGTCGAGGTAGCTTAGGCTACATGAGCGCAGATACCCCACTAATGACTTGGAGTTGGCGGCGGTAGTTTTTACGCTTAAGAACTGGATGCACTACCTGTATAAAATTCATTGTGAGATCTACACTGATCACAAGAGTCTTCAGTACATCATGAGCCAGAGGGATCTTAATTTGAGGCAGCGCCACTAGATTGAGCTTCTGAAGGACTATGACCTCTCTATTCTTTACCATCCGGGCAAGGCAAATATGGTAGCGGACGCCCTGAGTCAGAAGGCAGTGAGTATGAGTAGTCAAGCCTTCTTATCTAATATGGAACGACCTTTAGCTTGGGACATTCATTCCATAGCTAATTGAATGGTACAGTTGAATGTCTCAAATTCTAGAGGTGTCTTAGCCTATGTGGGAGTTCAGTCCTCTCTAATTGATCAGATCTGTAGCTGACAGTTTGAGGATAAGGCCTTGGTGGCACTTCAAGATTAGGTGTTAGCGGGTGATTCTTGTCAGGGTAACTTGGATTGAGACGGGGTTTTGAGGTTTGCAGGTCATATTTTTGTCCCGAGAGTTGGGGCTTTGATTCATTTGATACTTAAGGAGGCCAATGATTCCATATATTCTATTCATCAAGGGACCACGAAGATGTATCGTGACTTGAGGCATCATTACTGGTGGGCCGACATAAGGTGAGACATTGAAGAGTATGTGTATCATTACTTAAGTTGTCATCAGGTGAAGGCCGAGCATTTTAGACCTGGTGGTGAGTTACAGAAATTAAACATTCCGAAGTGGAAGTGGGATTGCATCACTATGGACTTTGTGGGGGGTTTGCCTTGGACTTCTAGAGGTATTGACAATATTTGGCTCATCATGGATCGATTGACCAAATCAGCACACGTTTCCCAGTTCAGTCTTCATTCAGTGCCGAGAGGTTAGCTCGTATCTACATTCGTGAGGTCGTTCATCTTCATAGTGTGCATTTCTCTATTATATCTGATCAGTTTCTCAGTTCATTTCTAGTTTTTGGAGGACTTTTCAGGATAAGTTGGGCACTCACGTTGATCTTAGCACAACCTTTCACCCGCAGATTGATGGTTAGTCAGAGCGTACTATTCAGGTTGTTGAGGATCTGTTACAGGATTTTGTTTTAGAGTATGGAGGTCAGTGGGACCAGTTCTTGCCTTCGGCACAACTTGCGTACAACAATATCTATCATTCTAGCATCTAGATAGCCCCGTTTGAGGCCTTATATGGTAGGCGTTGTCGCTCTCCAGTTGGTTAATTTGAGTCTACAGAGCCTAGACCGCGTGGCACAAACTTGATTCAGGAGGCTTTGGAGTAAGTGAGGGTGATTCAAAACAGACTTTGGACAGCTCAGAGTAGGCACAAGACTTATGTTAATCGTAGGTGGCGGCCTTTACGGTTTTTAGTTGGTGATAGAGTTTTCCTCTGTGTGTCGCCAATTAAGGGAATGATGAGATTTGGGAGGCGGGGCAAGCTTAGACCTAGGTATATTGGGCATTTTGAGATCCTTCAGAAAGTTGGAAAGGTTGCTTATGAGTTAGCCTTTCTTCCGATGCTCTCAGCTACCCCCCCAGTCTTTCATGTTTCGATGTTGCATTGATATATTCCTGATGAGTCGCATGGGCTTCGATATGATGCAATAGAGTTGGATGATCGCTTGACCTACAGAAAGGAGCCAGTTGCAATTCTTGCCAGAGATGTGCCACGGTTGTGTTCGAGAGCCATTCGTGTGGTTAAGGTCTGTCAGAGGCATCATCCAGTTAAGGAGGCTACCTGGGAGACCCAACATGATATGTGGGAGAAGTTTCCTGGCGTGTTTGAGCCTTCAGGTACTTCTTCACTCTTACTTTTGCGGATGAAAGTCCTATTAGTAGTAGATGTTGTAATGACCTTTAGGTCATTTCTATGTTTATGCCTCCTATTTGTCGTTTAGAGCCTTTCTGTAGTGACCCCAAGTCATTTATGTCTTGCTGGGACTAACAGTTCGGTCACTTGGTCATTCGTTTGGTTTTTATGCGAGTTTTAGTGTTTTGGGAGCTTTTGAACCTTGAACGGTCATTTTTTATCAAAAGTTTGGGAAGATGATCTCAGAATCCAATTCTGACGATTCCATCAGCTCTAGAAGGGTCATTTTAGGCTAGTAACATAGTCAGCACGACTCTCGAGGCATTCTGTGTGAGTATGCGATTAGGCGTTATAACTTTCAAGTTAAAGCCTAAGTTTGACTTTAGTCAATATTCTAAGTAAATGAGCTTGCATGAGAATATTTTCAGTGCATTTAGCTCTGGAATGTTGAGTATGGTCTAGAACGACCCTTTGTTTAGGTTTCGAGGCTTCCGGGCTAATTTTGAAGCCCTTTGCGGAATTTGGCTTAAAATGGAACTTAGGTGTGGGACCAACTTTTCATCGAAATGACCTCGGATGGAAATTTTTATGGTTTCGTTGAGTTTGAAATGTCATTTCCAATTGGGTAGCATATCTCGTTTGCGCCCACGGGGTTTTAAATGAGTCCCGAGCACCACGTTGAAGTTTTGAGGGCCTTAGCCCTTTTGCTGTCAACTGATGCACGGCCACATTCACGTGTGGGTGCTGTACTCGCAGACAGCTTGCTAGCACGCGCGGTCCCCTCGCATTCGTGTCGGTCAGACTTCAGCCCTATTTAACGCTGGCCGGGAAGACAGCCTTGGCTCAGTTAGTATTTTCGCGGTTTTTCCCTTGTTTTAACTCCAATTTTGGTGATTCGAAGTGCCACCTGCTCTTTGTTGTTGGGGCTACATGGTGGAGTGATTGGATTTTGTTGGTGGCATATTTTTTGAGGTAAAAATAGCACAAAATCTGCTTCCCTATCTTTTTGAATTGAGTTTTTATTGTGTTAACTAATTTTTGAGGCTCGAATTATGTTTTATTTTGGGAGTTCAAGGTATAGATTAGGATCTTTTCATAGAGTCCATTCCAGAACTTCTGGTATGGATCCCATAATTGCCGTTTGACTCTAAAAATTCGTCTGTCTCTGTTTTTGAATGATTTTGGTGTGTAAACGATCGTATTGACATTATGATCCTATTTTTGATAGTGTGGCAGTATTCATAGGCCGTTCGGAAGGGAAAGCTCCGGCCTTGTAATTTAGAGCGCGCGTGGTCAGCCTACAAGTAGGCTACGACTTCCTTTCTATCTAGATTAAGCATGAATGTGTAAATTCATGATGATTAGTTTGAATTGGGTGCAGGTATCTAGTTATTTCTTATTTTCTTGCTAGAAGCCATGATCTAGGGTTGATTAATTCTATTTCAAAGGGTAGTACCACGCTGATAGAGGGATGTATGTGTGTTATAGCATGCTATGTGATTTACTTGTTTTGTTACTTGTTTTAGAGCATATTTTGGCCGTAGTCTAGGATACACTAGTGTTGCCTTAGACCTATGTACCTTGTGACTATGGTATGTCTCTAACGTCGTCTTGGATGGAGTAGGTATTTGTAGACTAGAATAGCAGACTTGGGTCTGATAGTATAAGCCTCAGCTTAGGCATTTGTGTTGTTTGTTAGTTATCAGTCTCATTTCCCAAATTCTATGGCTCCGATGCGTTACCGGATTTATATGCTTTATTAGGCTCAGAGTACTTGGCTAAGAGCCTTTTGTGATATCTTCGGGAGAGGAAGTCGATCCACGATGTCTTGGAACCTACTTGAGATCTTCTTCGAAGTCAATACGCCCCTGGGCACTCTTTCTAGATGGGTGGCTGACTCCCCTGAGTGGGCGGTCTGGATATTTGAGATCCTCTACGGAGTTCACACGCCCCCGAGGCACTCTTTCTTGCTGGGCGGTTGACGACTCTAGGAGTGGGTTATATGGCTGGGCGACCTGGGTTGATAGATACTCTTGCTAGCCGGGCTGGGAGTTGACTGGTTGAGTTGATTGTCACTCTTGCTAGTTGGGCAAGGAGTTGACTAGTTGAGTTGATTGTCACTCTTGCTAGCTGGGCTGGGATTTGACTTGTTCTTAGATTCAGATTTGGATTACTCTTTTGTCTTATAGACTTACCTATTTTGTGTACCAGTCGGGCTTATGACGGTTCATTTGGGTTTTATTTAAACTTGTGCACTAGTGTATCTTCTGGGCTTATTAGGGTCCAGTTAGGTTTAGTTTAGTTTTACTTAGATTTACTTTTGGTATGATCATGTGACTTTGTTCCATATCCGCTTTAACTTTGTTGGTGTCTAAATTCTATCTTTTCTGGTTGTCTTTAATTTTCTTGCTCGGTCAACTTATGATGCCTACTGATGTACCTTGTTTTGGTACTTATGCTACACTCTGCATCTTTTCGTGATGCAGGTCCTAGTACCAGCTTCCAATTGTGATCGTTCGTGTCATTTTTTGCAGCTTGGGGATATTGGAGACGAGGGTGAGCAGTTGGAGTCCTGGATTAGTCTTTCTCCTTTTGTACATATGTTAGCTTCTCTTTTTCCTTTGAGACGGCTTGTTGTGGTCCACTTTTGGGTCTTGTATTTATTCTTGTTAGACAAATTTGTACCCGTGATTTCCAGGTTCTGGGAGGGTATCCATTGTATTTAGTTTTGGGTTTGCTTTCATTTCTATCTTTTCTTATTGTTAGTATTGTTTTCTGCTTAGTTCTACCCTTTTACTCACTACTTGTCGTTCTAGGTATGGGTCAACTTACCTATTGGTGGTTTTAATAGGTGCCATCATGATTGGGGAAGTTGGGTCATGACAAGTGTTGTAATGATCATCAGGTGATTTTTTTGTTTATGCCTCCTATTTGTATTTTAAAGCCTTCCTGTAGAGACCCCAAGTCATTTATGACTTGTTGGGACGGATAGTTTGGTCACCTGGTCATTCATTTGGTTTTTATGCGAGTTTTAATGTTTTGAGAACTTTTGAACCTTGAACGGTTATTTTTTATCATAAGTTCAGGAAGATGACCTCAGAGTTAAATTTTGACAATTCAATCAGCTCCAGAAGGGTTATTTTAGGCTAGTAGCATAGTAGGCAGGTCTCCCGAGGCTTTCTGCGTGAGTCTGTGCGATTAGGCATTTTAACTTTCAAATTAAAGCCTAAGTTTGACTTTAATCAACACTCTGAGTAAACAAGCTCAGATGAGAATTTTGTCGGCACCGTAAGCTCCGGAATGTTGAGTTAGGTATAGAACAACCCTTCGTTTAGGTTCCGAGGCTTCAAGGCTAATTCCGAGGCCCTTTGTGGAATTTGTCTTAAAATGGAAACTAGGTGTGGGACCACTTTTCATTGAAATGACCTCAGATGGGAATTTTGATAGTTTTGTTGGGTCTTGAATGCCGTTTTCGATGGGTAGAGCATCTCATTGTTTGCACGAGGTTCTGAATGAGTCCCAGGCACCCCGTTGAAGTATTTGGGGCCTTAGCCCTTTTGCTGTTAGTTGAGGCACGACCGCGTTCACACTGGTCGACCGCTTTCGTAGATGGGAGGTGCTACAGCAGGTGCGTTCACGTGCGGGAGCTACATTCACTTACAGCGTGCTGGGACGCACGTTCGCTCGTGGGCGCTATTTAAGGTTAGTCGCGAAGAAAACCTTTGATTAGTTAGTATTTTCATGATTTCTTCTTCGTTTTAACTCTGATTTTTGTGATTTGAAGTGCCACGTGCTCATTGTTGTCGGGACTATGTGACGAGGTGATTGGATTGTGTCGGTGGCACTTTATTAGAGGTAATAATAGCACAAAATATGCTTCCCTGTCTTTTTGAATTGAGTTTTCATTGTGTTGTTGTGGTAGCTGATTTTTAAGCCTAGAATTGTTTTCTATTTTGGGATATAAGTTCAAGACATAGATTAGGACCTTTTGGCAGAGTAAATTCCAAAATTTCTGACATGGATCCCGCGGTTCCCATTTGACTCTAAAAATTGGTCTGTTTCTGTTTTGGGTGATTTTTGTGTCTAAACGATCGTATTGACGTTGTGATCCTATTTTTGATAGTGTGGCAGCGTTTAGAAGCCGTTCCAAAGGAAAAAACTTCGGCCTTATGATTTGGAGCGCGCACGGTCGGACTACAGGTAGGCTATGACTTCTATTAGTATTAGATTGAGCATGAATGTGTGAATTGGGAGTGAGTACCTAGTTGTTCCTATTTTTTTTTGCTAGAGAACATGATTTAGGGATGATTACTACTGTTTTGAGGGTAGTACCACGTTGAGAGAGGGATGTGTGAGTGTTACAATATGCTACATGATTTATTTGTTTGATTACTTGTTTTTGGAGCATGTTTTGGCCTTAGTCTAGGATAGACAAGTGTTGCCTTAGACCCATGCACCTTTTGACTATGGTATGTCTCTGACCTCATTTAGGATGGACTAGGTCCTTGTAGATCGGAATATCAGACTTGGGTCTAATAGTATGAGCCTTAGTTTAGACTTTTGAGCTGCTTGTTAGCCTTTCTGTCTGTTCTCCTTATTATGCGCCTCTGATGCGTTACTGGAGATTGTGTGCTTTCTCGGGATTGGAGTACTTTTGGCATATAGCCTTTTGTGATATTGTTAGAAGTGGACGTCGATCTACAATGTCTTGAAGCCCAATTGAGATCCTTTTTGGAGTCGATACGCCCCAGAGCACTCTTGCTAGCTGGGTGGATGATGCCCCTGTGAGTGGGCTGGCTAGCTGGGCGGCTTGGATATCTGAGATCCTCTATAGAGTTGACATGCCCTGAGGCACTCTTGCTAGCTCGACGGTTGACTCATTTTGGAGTGGATGGCTGGGCGGCCTGGGTTGATAGTCACTATTGTTAGCTAGGTTGGGAGTTGATTGGTTGAGCTGATTGTCACTCTTGCTAGCTGAGTTGGGAGAAGATTGGTTGAGTTGATTGTCACTCTTGCTAGCGGGAGTTGACTAGTTCTTGGATTTGGATCTGGATTGCTCTTCTGTCCTGTAGACTTAGCTATTTTGTGTACATGTCGGGCTTATGGGGGTTCGTTTGGGTTTTATTTAAACTCGCGCACAAGTGTAAATTCTGGGCTTATGGGGTCCAGTTAGATTTAGTTTAGCTGTACTTAGAGTAATTTTTAGTATGCTCTTTTGCCTTTTTTTCATATCCACTTTGACCTCTGTTGGTGTTTAGATTCTATCTTTTCGGATTGTTTTTACCTTTCCTTTTTGGTCTGCCTATGATGCCTACTGAGTACCTTATTTTGCTACTTATGCTACACTCTGCATCTTTTCATAATGCATGTCCTAGTATAGCTACCAGTGGTGATCGTTTTTGCCATCTTTTGCAGCTTGGGGATATTAGAGACGAGGGTGAGCACTTGGCATCCCGAATCAGCCTATCTCCTTCTGTACATATATTAGCTTGTCTTTTGCCTTTGAAACTATAACAACTCAGATTAGAGAAAAGCTAGAAAAGATTCAAATGGGCATCTCAAGGACCCCAAAGTGGACCATGGAACCCTCCAAGGAGCCCTAGACGGGCTGTGTAGGGGACCACGGTCTGTTTGGGTGCTCATAAGGAGTTCCCAGAACCTGCCCAGACGGGTGTCCCTCTCACAGACGCCTAAATGGCCCGTGGTGAGGTTGACGGGCTGTCCAACGGCTCGGCAAGTTTCCCACTCAAAAGGGGCTTCTCCCCTAGTCACTAGTCAAGGAACACAGACGTCTAAACGGTCCGTCAAGCCCCACACGGACCGTGAAGTCATCCGTGAAGGTGGTTTATAAGACTTAGACTTTAAGGTCAACCTCAAACGATCATATATTTTAGTACAAAATGAATTAGGTGGCCTATGACCTATCAAATTAAAGATCTCTTAGTCATCTTTCCAACGCCACTGAGTTTTCCTAATTCCAAGCTTGGAGTAAAATGTTATGCCCAAAATAGTTAAGCCCTATCAGGTAGAGTTTCTTCACGACCCGTTAGACGGGCCGTGGTACTCTAGACGGCCCATCTAGGCCTTCCAATAAGCCTATTCGACAATTTTAAGTTAGGGTCTTTTGGGTCTTTTCCCAAATTTTTAATTCAATACTACGTCGTTTTACCTTCTACCAAAAGCCCTATATAAGGATTCTTACCCCCAATGTCACTCAATTCAATTCATTCTCTCAAATTCTCAAAAGAAGATCAAGTCATCCTCTCAAATATTTCTCTCTCTAAGGAAGAATAAGGAAGCTAGGGTTTCAAGATCAAGACTCCTAATCCTCCATTGATTTCAAGCTTTTGTCATCAAGGTATGATGGTTTTCACCTATGGAGCTCTTTCCTCCATAGGATTCCTAAATTCTCCAATTTACAAGTTAGAAATCTTAAATTGAAGTTAGGGTTTTACTCAATTGTCATGGGTTCCTTTCAATATTGATATAATTGATTGTTTAATGAACTATTATGCATGAATTCAGATAATTCCATGTTTTTAAGATAAATTCCCATAAACTCATGCTTAGGCCATGTTTTATAGATTTTGATGATTGGAAGTGGGTTTTTAACTATGAAAGAGGATTTTATGAAGATATGCATGTTCTTATGAAACTAATGAAATATGTTTTAAGTTGCTTTGAGATTAAAGTATAAATGTTGTTGTTATTGATTGGTATGAAAGGATTTCTCACATAATACTCAATACATGAATGTGAAAGATTTTCTCACATAAAAGATTCTTAGAGTTGAAAGTCTTTCTTAACTAAACTATGAATCAAGTTTTAGGAGCTATTCTAATGTTAAGACAAGAGGCGACTACCCATGTCCCCATAGTAAAAGATAAGAGGCGATTACCCATGTCCCTTTAAGATAAGATGAATATGATTAATGACTATTCCGTGGAAATTATGCTTAGTACCGAGTGGACAAGTGGCAATTACCAGTGTCCCATAAACTATGTGCCATCATAGGTTGTCTTATATAGACATTAGCTAGTTAATCCACTTATGCTAGAAGTTCATGGTTCTTACCTTGGCAAGTGAGGACACCTCTTTTCGGTGTGAGGTAGACACCAGATTCCATGTTATATTTCACATGGTCTCTATGTTGGTTATGACAAATTTCCCACAACAATAATGATAAACTAAGGTTACTTCTAAAAGTATCGCACATTTGTTCAAAGATAATTTTACTTGCATTGACCATGAATATGATTATACTTCAAAATCTCTTATCTTATGTTTTAACTTGGTCTTTGCATGTCATGAAAATGTCCTTTTAGCATTATTTGGTAACTTTTATGCATTGCTATCATTCTTGGAACATTATTGTACTAACACATACTCTTGCCTACCTTCTTCTAAAAATTTAGGGTCCGACGCTCTGATTTTGCATCCTCGCGGCTAGAGATCACTTTGGTAGTCTTGAGTAGTGGTGAGTCTTTATGTTTCAAGGATCATACCTTTTATTATTTTTTATCTTTACTTTTCAGATGTTGTATGTGATGCTAGGGTTACGTCCCGATCACTCTTGATGTAATAGATGGCTTTGAGACTATGTAGACTTCCGCTTCATTTTTACAAAACTCTTTATGATATGAATTATCTTTTAAAAAAACTCTTGATTTTCTATTATATTGTTTATGCATGCCAAGTGGCTAGTGTAGGGCCTCTCGGGGTCCTATACGTCATGTTACGCCTAGGGTATACTTTGGGTCGTGACAAACTTGGTATATAAAGCACAAGGTTTAGAAAGGTCCTAGGAAGTCTCATAAGCCACGTCGAGTAGAGTCTTGTTCATGAGTGTGAAGCGCGCCACATTTATGAATGAGAAACTATAACATGTTTAGGAAACTCCACTTCTTTCATTACTCTAATTCATACGATAGAGTGTAACTTTATATGTACTTTCTCCTAATCCTGATCCGATGCTTTTCAGGATATGTCCCCTCGAAGAGCATACATTAGGAGGAATGTGAACGACAATGTGGAACAAGAAGCTCCTCCTCAAGCTCCTCAAGTTCCGGTCAATCCTTTGGCCGAGCAAGTGACTAATGCGGAGTTTAGGGCTGTTTCTTAAGTGTTGTCTCAAGCCATGAAGGCTAAAGCCTATAGGGAGGTTGTAGTCCCCGTGAACCCAAATGTGGGTATGACAACAACTAGGGTGAGATACTTCACTAGAATGAATCCCCCGGAGTTTCATGGTTCCAAAGTTGAGGAAGATCCTTAAGATTTTATTGATGAAGTGTATAAGGTGTTGATGATCATGGCAGTGACGCCGGTGGAAAAGGCGGAATTGGACGCTTACCAACTTAAGGTTGTTTCTCAAGTTTGGTTCAACCAATGAAAGGAAGAGAGGGTGGACGTTGCGGGTCCTCTCTATTGGGAAAGTTTAAGGTTGCTTTCCATGATAGGTTCTTTACCCTTGAGATGAGGTAGGCAAAAGTACTTGAATTCATCAACCTTCGTCAAGGAAACATGAGTGTGAAGTAATATTTGAAGTTCACACAATTGTCTAGGTATACTTATAATATGGTTGCCGATCCTAGGGCAAGGATTAGTAAGTTTGTTTTAGGTGTGTCTTAAATGGTAATTAAGGAATGTCGTACCGCCATGCTTATTAATGAAATGGATATTTCTCATCTTATGGTTCATTCTCAACAAATAGAAGAGGAGAAACTTAAGGAAAGATCTAGGGAGGTGAAGAAGGCAAGGACCAATGATGGTGACTTTTCACATTCAAGGTTCGATGGACATGGTTGTTCTATGTTCCGACAAAGGTTTTTCGAGCTTCTCCTAAGTTCAACAAAGATAGAGTGTCTAACCCTAGGCCTTAAGGAGGAAATGGTAGTAGATCTTAATTGCCTACTTGTGCTAAGTGTGGAAAGTAGCATGATGGTAGATGTCTAGCCGGTTCTAATGCATGCTTTGGTTGTGGTAAGACGAATCACAAGATAAGGGATTGTCCCTTAGTTGCTAAGAATGAAATAGATAATTGTCGACAGGCTCAACCTAATCCCTCGTCCGGTTCTAGTGGGAGTCAGAAGCAAAATAGATTATATGCACTTCAGACTCATCGCGAACAAGAGGGTTCTCCCGATGTGGTTACCGGTATGTTGAAAGTCTTTCAACTTGATATTTATTCTTTTCTTGATCCCGATGCTACCTTGTCTTTTGTGACGCCATATGTGTCTATGAGGTTTGATATTCTTCTGAATATGTTGTTAGACCAGTTTTATGTCTCCGCTCCTATTAGTGAATCTATTGTGGGTAAGAGAGTCTATAGAAATTATCCCGTTTCCTTACCCCATAAAGTCACTCATGTTGATCTTGTAGAGATGTATATGCTATATTTGATGTCATTCTTTTTATGTATTGGTTGCATTCTTGTTATTCCTCTATTAATTGTAGAACCTGAGTGGTCAAGTTTCAGTTTCCAATTGAGGCTATCCGAGAGTGGGAGGAGGGAAATTCTATGCTAGAAGGTTGGTTTGTTTCTTGACTTAAATCTAGAAAGATGATTTCTAAGGGTTGCATATACCAACTAGTTAGGTATAGGGATATGGATTCTAAAACCCCTACTCTTGAGTCGGTCCCCCATTGTAAATGAGTTTTCAGAAGTGTTTCTAGATGATCTACCTGGTATTCCTTCCATAAGAGAAATAGACTTTGGTATTGACCTTCTCCCAGATACGTAACCTATCTCTATTACCTCCTTACCGAATGGCTCCAGTAGAACTTAAGGAATTAAAGGAGCAGTTGAAAGATTTGTTTCATAAGGGTTTCATCCGACTGAGTATCTCCCTGTGTGGTGCTCCAGTTTTGTTTGTTAGAAAGAAAGATAGTTCACTTTGTATGTGTATTGACTACCGGAAACTGAACAAGGTTACCATTAAGAACAAATATCTTTTCCCAAGGATAGATGATTTGTTTGACCAACTACAAGAAGCAAGTTACTTCTCTAAGATTGATCTCTGGTTGGGTTATCACCAATTGATGGTGAAGGAGGATGATATTTTGAAATGGCTTTTCAAACTCGATATGGTCATTATGAGTTTTTAGTGATGTCATTTAGTTTGACTAATGCTACGACGGGATTTTTGGATTTGATGAATAGGGTGTTTAGACAATACCTTGATATGCTTTTGATTGTGTTCATTGATGATATATTGATCTATTCAAGGAGTGAAGACGAGCATACCGATCATTCGTGGATTGTGTTGCATGTCCTCAAGGACCAAAAACTTTTTGCAAAGTTTAGTAAATGTGAGTTTTGGTTAAAGTCTGTGGATTTTCTTGGTCACATTGTTTCCGGAAAGGGTATCGAGGTAGATCCAAAGAAGACGGAGGTGGTTAAGAGTTGGCCTAGACCTCTATCCCCTTAGGATATTAGAATTTTCTTGAGTTTAGCCGGTTACTGTTTGTGGAAGGGTTTTCGTCAATTGCCTCTCCATTGACAGCATTGACCCAAAAGAAAGCCAAATTCTTATGGTCGGAAGCCTGTGAAAGAAGTTTCAGGAATTGAAAGATAGACTTAGTTCCGCTCCGGTGTTGACTTTATCGGATTAGGTTAGGATGTGTCCTTATGCAAAATGGAAAAGTCATTGCCTATGCCTCACGGCAACTTAAGGTGCACGAAAAGAACTATCCTACCCATGATTTAGAACTTGCGTCGGTTGTGTTTGCTTTGAAAATTTGGAGGCATTACTTATATCGTGTTCATGTCGATGTCTTTACCAACCACAAAAGTTTACAATATGGTTTTAATCAGAAGGATCTAAATCTTTGCCAAATAAGGTGGCTTGAGTAACTAAAGGACTATGATATGAGTGTTCTCTATCACCCCGGTAAAGCAAATATGGTGGCGGATGCTCTTAGTCGATTATCAATGGGTAGTGTTTCTCATGTAGAGGATAGTAAGAAAGAGTTGGTTCGAAATGTACATAGATTGGCCCGAATGGGTGTTCGATTGTTACACTCCCCCAAAGGTGGTGTTATGGTTTAGAATCATATCTTGTGGCGGATGTGAAAGCTAAGAAAGGTCTTGATCCGTTGGTTGAATTGAAGGAAGTAGTGCTTAAAAAGTCTGTAGAGGCTTTCTCCCAAGGGGGAGATGGTGTGCTTCGTCATCAAGGTCGTTTCTGTGTTCCCAATGTAGATCACTTGAGAGAACAAATCTTATCAGAAGCCCATAGTTCTCGATTATATATTTAGTCGGGAGCCACCAAGATATACCGTGACTTGCGGGAGGTCTATTGATGGAATGGGATGAAGAAGGATATTGCGGAATTTGTGGCCAAGTGTCCAAATGGCCAACAAGTGAAAGTTGAACATCAGAAGCCGGGAGGTTTGTCTCAAGATATCAGTATTCCTACTTGGAAGTGGAAATATTTGAATATGGACGTCATTGTTGGGTTACCACGCACCCGGCGGCAACATGACTCTATTTGGCTTATAGTAGATCGTATGACGAAATTGTCTTATTTCATTCCCGTCAAAGTTTCTTATTCGGCGGAGGACTATGATAAGTTGTACTTGAGGGAAATTGTTAGGTTGCATGGAGTGACCTTGTCCATTATCTCCGATCGTGGTACCCAATTCACTTCTCAGGTTTGGAAATCTTTCCAAAAGGGTCTTGGTACTCGTGTTAAGCTTAGTACGACCTTTCATCCGCAAACCGATGGGAAAACGAAGCGTACTATCAAAACTTGGAAGATATGATGAGAGCGTGTGTAATTGACTTCAAGGGTAATTGGGAGGATCACTTTCCTTTGATTGAATTTGCATATAATAATAGTTATCACTCAAATATTGGTATGACTCCATTTGAGGCCTTATATGGTAGGAGGTGTAGATCTCCTATAGGTTGGTTTTGAAGTGGGCGAAGTTGAATTGATAAGTCCCGAGCTGGTACATGAGGCTATCGAGAAAGTTCAACTTATTAGAGAAAAGTTGAAAATGGCTCAAAGTTGGCAAAAGTCCTATGCCGATGTTAGAAGGAGAGACCTTGAGTTTGATGTTCATGATTGGGTCTACTTAAAAATCTCGCCCATGAAGGGTGTGATGAGGTTTGGGAAGAATGGGAAGCTTAGTCCCCATTACGTGGGCCCATATCAGATTTTGAGGCGTATTGGTAAAGTTGCTTATGAACTTGATTTGCCTAATGATTTGGCATCACTGCATCCGGTTTTTCATGTCTCCTTGTTGAAGAAATGGGTTGGAGATCTGACATCCATAGTTCCTTTAGAAGGTTTGGGAGTTAAAGAAAATCTTTCTTATGAGGAAGTTCTGGTTGAGATTTTAGACCGACAAGTTAAGAAGTTGAGAAACAAGGAGGTAGCTTCCGTAAAGGTTCTATGGGGGGGGGAATCAGTTAGTTGAGGGTGCTACTTGGGAGGCCGAGGCCGATATGATATCCCGCTATCCTCATCTTTTTCCCTCTGTCCCTACTCTAGCTTGAGGTATTCAGTTCCTTATGGTTTACTCTTTTGGTTTCATGTGTCATAGATATTAACATGATTCCTCATTTATGCATGTTCATGAAAAAACGTGACTTTTGAGAAAAATGAGTTAGTTCGATTAATTTCTTCATGTTTATATGCATTTGAGTATGATTTGCATATAGACCTTATGAAATGATGTTATGAACATGCTTTAGCTTGGAGTTGAAGTTTCCTCCTTGGATATGTGCATTTATATGATTGCATTCATGTCTGGCTATTAGGTCTAGTTCCTACCTTTCTTATGATGTTTTGAATCTTATTCGAGGACGAATGTTCCTAGGGGGAGATATTGTAACACCTCGGATAAGAGAAAAGCTATAAAAGAGTCAAACGGTCATGTCAAGGACCCAAAGGGGGACCATGGAACCCTCCACACACCATAGACGGGATGTGTAGGGGACCACAGTCTGTTTGGGCGCTCGTGAGGAGTTCCCAGAACCTTCCCAGAAGAGTGTCCCTCCCACGGACGCCTAGATGACCCATGGTGAGGTTGACAGGCCATCCAACGGCTCGTCAAGTTGCCCAATCAGAAGGGGCTTCTCCCCTTGTCACTAGTCAAGGACCACGGACGTCTAAACGCTCCGTAAAGCCCCACACACCGTGAAGGGGGTTTATCACACTTAGAGTTTAGGGTCAATTTCAAATGATCATATCTTTTAGGACAGAATGAATTAGGTGGCCCATGACCTATCAAATTAAAGATGAATTAGGTGGCCCATGAGCTCTTTCCAACGCCACCAAGTTTGCCTAATTCAAAGCTCGGAGTAAAAAGTTAGGCCTGAAATAGTGAAGCCCTGTCAGGCAGATTTTCTTCACGACCCGTTAGACAAGCTGTGGTGCTCTGGACGGCCCGTTTAGGCCTTCTAGTGAGCCAATTCGGTAGTTTTAAGTCAGGGGATTTTGGGTCTTTTCCAAATAGTTTTAACTCAATACTATGTCATTTTACCTTCTACCCAAAGCCTTATATAAGGATTTTCCCCCCAAAATCACTCAATTCAATTCATTCTCTCAAATTCTCAAAAGAAGATCAAGACATCCTCTCAAATATTTTTCTCTCTAAGGAAGAAGAATGAAGCTAGTGTTTCAAGATCAAGTTTCCTAATCCTCCATTGATTTCAAGATTTTTGCATCAAGGTATGATAGTTTTCACCTATGGAGCACTTTCCTCCATAGGGTTCCTAAATTCTCCAATTTACAAGTTACAAATCTCTTATGAAGTCAGGGTTTTACTCAATTTCCATGGGTTCCATTCAATGTTGATATAATTGATTGTTTAATGAACTATTATGCATGGATTGAGATAATTCCATGTTTTAGAGATAAATTCCCATGAACCCATTCTTAGCCCATGTTTTCTAGATTATGATGATTGGAAGTGGATTTTGAACTATGAAAGAGGATTTTATAAAGATATGCATGTTCTTGTGAAATTGATGAAATATGATATAAGTTGCTTTGAGAGTAAAGCATAAATGTTGTTGTTGTTGATTTTTGTGTAATGACTTCTCACATAATACTCAATACATGAATGTGAAAGGTTTTCTCACAAAAAGGATTCTTAGAGTTGAAAGGATTTCTCAACTAAACTATGAATCAAGTTTTAGGATCTATTCTAATTGTAAGACAAGAGGCGATTACCCATGTCCCCATAGTAAAAGACAAGAGGCGATTACCCATGTCCCTTAACGATAAGATGAATATGATTGATGACTATTATGTGGGAATTATGCTTAGTACCGAGTGGACAAGTGGCGATTACCCGTGTCCCATAAACTATGTGCCATCATAGGTTGTCTTAGATAGACATTAGCTAATGGATCCACTTAAGCTAGAAGTTCATGGTTTTTACCTTGGCAAGTGAGGAAACTTCTTTTTGGTGTAAGGTAGACACCGGATTCCATGTTATAGCTCACATGGTCTATATGTCGGTTAAGACAAATTTCCCACAACAATAATAATGAACTAAGGTTACTTCTAAAAGTATCGCACATGTGTTCAAAGATGATTTTACTTACATTGACCATGATTATGATTATACTTCTTATTTCTTATCTTATATTTTAACTTGGTCTTTGAATGTCATGAAAATGTCCTTTTATCATAACTTGGTAAGTTTTATGCATTTCTATCATACTTGGTACATTATTGTACTAACACATACTCTTGCCTACATTCTTCTAAAAATGTAGGGTCAGACGCTCCGATTCTACATCCCTGTGGCTAGAGATCACTTTAGTAGTCTTGAGTAGTGGTGAGTCCTCATTTTCCGAGGACCGGACTTGTTATTGCTTTTCGTCTTTACTTTTCAAATGTTTTATGTGATGTCAAGGTTACGTCCCGATCACTCTTGATGTAATAGATGGTTTTGAGAGTATGTAGACTTCTGCTTCATTTTCATAAAATGCTTTATGATATGAATTGTCTTTTTTAAAAAATCTCTTGATTTTGTATTATCTTGTTTATGCATGCCAACTTGCTTGTGTAGGTCCTCTCAGGGTCCTATACACCATGTTACGCCTATGCTATACTTTGGGTCGTGACAGAGATGGCTTGTTGTGGTATACTTTTGGGACTTGTATTTATTCTTGTTAGACAGCTCTGTACTTGTGACTTCCAGGTTCTGGGAGGATTTCTATTGTATACAGTTTTGGGTTTGAATTATGTTTCTTCCTTTTCTTATTGTTAATATAATTTTCTGCTTAGTTCTACCTTTGTACTCACTACTTGGCGTTCTGGGTACAGGTCGGCTTACCTACTGGTGGATTTTAGTAGGCGCCATCATGACTCGGGAAGTCGGGTCGTGACATTGTTTAATTGTAAACAACTTGATCTTAGATGTTCTTTGTTGTAGGCTACTCGGATCGTTACGCTGGATAAGGAAAAAGAACTGATGGATCCATTTGCAGAGCCTACATGCTACTTACGTTACAGGAGAAGGCAAGTGGCTCTAGCATACCGTGTCCCTTAAGTTGAACTGGTTGAAGAGAAAGAACTTTTAGTAATCGTAGCAATAACAGTTCGAGACGTGGCAGTCCCACTCACTACCAATGTTACTTTCACCATTCAGAAACTACCACCTGGAGATATATCTGAGCTGAAGTAAAATATGGTGCAATTGATTCACACTACTGGACCATTCATTGGCCTCGCTCATGAAGAACCACAAGTTCATATCAGAAGCTTCTCGGAAGTAAGTGACACTTACATCCAACGGGGGTATCCTCTATTTATGTGTTGTTGACACCTTCTCTGTTCTTGCTATTGGGACAAAAGAGGTGGTGGTTGTTGTCAGAACCAACTAACTCCATCCCATCTTGGGATGATTTGGCTCGCAAATTCTCTATTAGATTCTTCCCTTCGGGTAAAATAGCTAAATTGAGGAGTGAAATCTTAAGTTTCACGCATCGAGGAGGAGAGAATATATACCAAGCATGGGAAAGATTCAAACAATTGTTGATTGATTGCCCGCATTACTACCAAGACAATGAGGTGCTAGTTCACACTTTCATTGAAGGCCTCGAACCTAATGCAAAAGTCATTCTCAACTTTAAAACCTTTCTATCGAATTTATTAGTAGTAGTTGTTGTTTTTTATTTTCTTTCAGAATTACAGATTTAATGATTCCTGAGTTCTCGTAATTCTGTGATGTAAGTATCAAAGAACAAAAGAAGCACAAAGCTGCAAACAGACGTTAAGACTGGCGAAATGGATGGGAAAAACAAGGTTGTGCTTCAGAGGCAAAGTTCTATGATCAGTTTCTGCTCAGAAGATGAATTTCTCTCGAGTCGACTCAAATATCCAGAGCAAGCAGAGGTTCAACAACTTACCCCAGATCTTGTATGCCAGGTTCTGTAACTAACTGTCTATTACATTTTGTTGATCTGCTAGTTTATATGTAAATGATTTTCTTCTTTCTCTTCTAACAGAGAAGAAGATAGCGAATTAACGAGAGATTGAAGACCTTACAGAGTCTCATCCCGAACGGAACCAAGATACGTTAAGTCAGTGTAAATGCATTAGTGATCGATCGTTCTTTTATATATCTGCTGAGAGAATGTGAACCTAAATGGAAAAATATTTGATGACGGTTTGACATTAGCACCATGCTTGAAGAGGCAGAAGTATGTTAAATTTTTGCAACTCCAAATCACTGTAAGGTTTATTATCTTCCCTTCACAAAGTGTTACAATGCATTAAGGATTTAAACAACACCAAAGATATATACTGATCTAGTGTGAAGATACACATTCATATTAATGCGGAGAGAACAACAATTATCTATGTACTCGGATTCTCCAAAATTGTTTCCATATCCATGTCAGATCTTCCAAAAATGTACTACTTTTGGAGGATGTGACGGTAAAATTAGACGAAATTTTCAAAGCGTCTAAACAGTGTACACAAAAGATAAATTACTTGTGACTCATGCGTAATGAAGAGATGGATGATAATGTGGTGTGTTTTGGGGATGCAACTCTTGAGCTCTATCTATGGATGTATGCTCTCATTGTCTACAACGGAATGGACCTTGTCCTTGATCTAAGGATCTCCATTCCATAATGATAATAGTTGTTCAAAAGCTCGGTATATGGATGCATTGGATTTCTCTATTACTTTCTCTGTCTCAAATTTATGTGACACATTATTTTTTTAATCCGTTTCTGAGAAAATATATTACATTTCTATAATTAGATATAACTTAACTTTAAAATTTCATTTAATGAATGACTTGTAGCCACATAATGGTTAAAGAGTGTTTACACCACAAATTTCAAAAAAGTCTTCATTGTTTATTTATTTTTAAATTTTGTGTCTATTCAAAATTAAAAGTGTCACATAAATTGGGACTAAGAAAATAGTAGATTAAGAGCATTATCATACCAGGAATATAGAAAATATTGTAATTTTATTATTGTGTTAAATTAAACTTAATGACTAGTTATTATCTAATCCACAACAACTAATCATTATTCTGATCTAACATATATTCAAATGTAAGTTTCCTTTCTGGCTATCATCTCAACTTGATGAAGGGTGTTATATAATATACGATTCAGAAATATGGAAGTTTGCAAGAAAGCATTGTTATAATTGAGTTATAATGTGTTTATCTTTTCAATGATCAGCTGATTGGTTCTATATTATCTGTGAAGAGTATTATTTTAATTTTTCATCTATTGATACTCGTCAATAAGCCAACACGTTGCATTCAATTAGGTCTTTAAATCGGTCTAAATTACAAGAGGTGATATATCTCTATTGAATTAAGGGCTTGTTTGGTACAAATATTAATAAGAGAAATTTACGAAAGAACTAGGAGGAAATTTGGGATTTAGGAGAATGATTTTAGAATGGGTAGTTTTAGGACTTAAATACTTATATAGGGCTCAGAAATGAGGTCAAAATGACATAGCTTAGGTGCTAGACGCATAGGAAAAGACTAAAAAAATAATTGACTTAAAAGGCTGACGGGACCCCTGTAAGGAGGCCTTCACGGACCATTTAACCCTTCACAGTCCGTGAAGGGGACCGTGAAAATCAGGGGGGGAATAGTGATTTGCAGTCGGTCACCATGGTCCTGTAAACAGACCGTTTACCCCTTCATGGTTTGTTCAGGCGTCCGTGAAGGGTTCACGGATGGGAATATTCATCCTCAAAGTCTAAGGTGTTACAGCTACGAATGATTGTTGAACATTGATTTCGTTTAGATGAAGTTGGTTATCATATAAATGATGTTTGTGTTTTAAATTAGTATTTTGATGCTTGGCCTCCAATAAAATAAATACATTGTCCACTTTTAAATTTGAGAGAGAAATAGAGACGTAGAATGTGGAATACAAGGAGCATGATCTTTTCTTGCATATCACTTGAATTGATTTATATTTAGGATAGAGATAAACCTATCATTATGTTTGGTAATGAAACAAGAAGATATATTTAATGATCATTAGTTGATTCAATCTATCACTGCTCAACGATATAGTCAGACTGTCAACTAGGGTAGGTGATTAGAGGTCGAGAAATCATGATCATAATATTAACCTTGTAAATCAGTAATTTGATAATCATCTGAAATCCACGAAAGATAGGTGAAACATGAATTCTTAGTTAAGTTACAACCTTGGAATTGTCCCAATTATTGTGAACACATCGAAATTGAAGTCGAGCATTGTTAGTTACTTTTGATTCTTAAATACTTGCAATCGTAGTTATATAAATACAAAAGTCAAATACTCAAGATAAATTTGCTTTAATTTGTGGGATTAGTTGAATTAGATATAAATTTATTTTAATTCATTTGGGTTTGATAATCCAACTCTTGTAGATCCACTATATTATTTGTGCAACCACGTACATTTGTGTGTGCATTTGGGAGCAACACCTACCCCTTTGATTAGTTTAAAGTCCTGACTTGGAGGTTCTATTTTTAGTCTGAGCACACCTTTCCATTAGTTCAATTTAAAGTCCTTACAAGGTGATTCTATTGGGTCCTTGGGTGCCTTTACCACCGTTAAAGTCTGTGGTGTTATTGCAAGAATTTTTAGTGATGACCAACTATTGACCTTTGCATGATATCAAACAGGAAAGCTCGACCAGAGTATCAAAGAGTCTATTAAGATTGATATTAAGGTCTAGGAAAGCTCTAAAGCTATTTCTACTTCTCTAACCTCTAGGTTCGAGGAGATGTCCACTGCCATTGTCAACACGCTTACCGACTTCCTGCGCCCTCGGTTAATTGTGTTTATGATTCTCTGTTGGTTTTGTAATGGGATGCTACCCTCCCTTTAAAACTTTTGTTTTGTGTTTTTGTTGGATACTGTCCTCTTTCCTTTTTGCTGATGCAAAAGGGGGAGAATGAACTCTCTTTTCTATGATGACTTTCTTTTCTATGTGTTGAATTCCTATATGTGTTGTATGAATTTGTCCACTATGATTGTTGCTATTTTATATCTGTTCTGTTCAAATATCAAGTGATCTCTTTACAAGAGAATAAACTTAAGGGAAGGAAAATAGTCATACTACCATTCAGGGGGGGAGCTAATGAAGTCTCAGTCAGCTCAACCAGTCAACTATCAAAGCAGGGAAGTATCACTACTATATTGTCATCATCAAAAAGGGGGAGATTGTTAGTGCAGAAATTGTTTTAATGATGACCAAATATTGACCTTTGCAGGATATCAAAAAGGATAAAATCAAGAGCAGGATCAAACATAGACAAAATCAGTGAAATCAAATATCCTGCAGATCCCCTGCAGATGCGGCAATCAGGACTATATTCAAGGAAACCTAATCAACTACAAGATCAATCAATGGATCAGTAACGGCTATAAACACAACTAACCTAAATCTGATTTTAATAAAGAAGTGTCACTCTTATTTTATGCAATTTGAATTTTAGTATTCAATTTTGTATCTAACAGTCAACTTGTGATTCTCGCAAGCCGACTACTTAGAGAATAAAAACAAAAAAAAAGAGAAATTCACCCCCCTCTTGCACCTTCAATTGGTATCAGAGCCTCGTCTCTCTAATCTCTGTCTAACAACAAGTGAGATAAAGATCATGGCACAACAAATCATGGACGCACTATTTCAAGAAGGGACATCTCAGACAAGACCTCCTTATTTCAATGGAAAGCATTTCTCCCACTAGAAAGTAAGAATGGAAAAATTCATTAAATCATAGGATGTAAAGTCTGGAGGGTTATCAAGCTAGGAGACATTCCTATTCCAACTTCAAAAAACTCAGATGACAGTCAATCATCAACCACTCCAAGCTTGGAGAACTATACGAATGAAAAGATATCATGTTGTGAAACTTCTAAGGAAATGTGGGACAAATTGGAAGTTACCTATGAAGGTACTGACAAAGTCAAAGAAACTATCATTTCTCTATTAGTATACGAATATGAACTATTCCAAATGAAGGAAGGAAAAACTATTGAAAGCGTGTTCGCACGAATAAGTAAGATCATTGGTGAACTAAAAGCTTCAGGAAAGACTTATCCTCAAATTGAGCACATACAGAGGGTTCTCAGAAGCTTACCACTTAATGGCATGCCAAGGTAGTTGCACTTGAAAGCATGAATCTGAATACCATAACCTATGATGAGGTAAGAGGAGATTTAATTGCTTTCGAGAAAACACATCTTAACAAATGAGGTCAAGAAGACACTAAGAAGAAAATTGTGGCTTTCAAAGCAAACCAATAGGACAAAGGAGAAAAAGAAAGAGGAGAAGATGAGATTGCATTAATCACTCGATCAATTATGGAATCATTTAGAAAATCCAGAAACAACAGAAGAGGAAGAAACTCCGGATGAGGTAAATATACTACTGATCAACCCAGAAATGATGGAAAATGTTATGAATGTGGAAAATATGGACATATAGCCAATGAATGTCCAGAAGCAAAGAAATATTATTCCAGCGGAAATCAAAAGAACAGGGTACTAACCAGCTGTAGCGATGAAGACAACTCTGAACATGAAAATGAAGAAATTGGAAATATTTGCTTCATGGCAATTGGAGAATCAAGCACTGAGGTATGTAACATTTGCAATGAATTAAAAAAATTGTTAGATCGTGCTATCTTCAATATGAATCGAGTCTTTATTGATTTTTGAAACATTCAAACTGAAAAAATAGATTTGGAAATAAAACTAGAAGTCAGTGAAGTTGAAAAGGATCTCTTGTATGAAGAGATTCATGAAATAAAAGCCTTGCTAGCCAGTTTTCAAAACAAATCTGATTCTTCCAATAATTCGATTAAAAATCCTAAGAAGGTTTCTAGCAGTAAAAACTCATCAAAAGGAAGTTACTTCAGTTGCAATCATTCTCGCTTATCCGATAAGTCGGCTGATTACAAAACGAACAGTAACAATTCCACTACTAGAGAAGACATTCCTAAAAGTTGCAATTACTGTGAAAATTCTGGGCATATATCTTTTAGTTGCAAATTTCGTAATCATGATACTTCTAATGGCGTCTGGAGACCCAAAAGAAATCACGATAATTCTAACCTCAAAGGACCCAAAAATATTTGGGTGCCTAAGAGAAGATAATTTATTTGTCTTGAAGGAACTCCGTAGAAAAGCAAAAGGACAATGGTATTTGGATAGCGGATGTTCAAATCACATGACAGGAGATAAGAATCTATTTAAATTTGTTGCTGAATATAAAGGAGGAAACATTTTATTTGGTGACAACTCATAAGGAACAGTAATTGGTATTGGAACAATCTCTTTCAATGAATCATGTGATCTCACAAATGTATATCTAGTGACAGGTATAAAGTACAATCTTCTGAGCATTAGTCAACTATGTGACTCAAATCTAGAAGTACGATTCGAAAAGAATCAATGCTTAATAGAAGATATCTCTGGAAACAAACTATTACAAGGAAGTAGAGAGAAGAATGTTTATATGCTTGACTTAGTTAAAAGTACAGGAGAACATATATGCCTTGTTTCAATTACTGATGATCCCTTAATTTGGCATAAGAAACTGAGTCATGCAAGTATGCAACTAATAGAAAAACTTGCAAAGAATGAATTAGTCATTGGACTACCTAAGTTGGACTACACAAAAGATCACATATGTGATGCATGTCAAAAGGGTAAACAAACTAGAAACTCATTTTCTGGTAAGGATATTGTTTTCACTAACAAACCTCTGCAGCTACTACATATGGATTTATTTGGGCCTACTAGAACAACAAGCATTGGAGGAAAAACGTACGCATTTGTAATTGTTGATGATTATTCTCGTTTCACCTGGGTAATGTTATGATACTCTCAAAAACTTTGAGTTCTTTTTTGAAAAAGTTCAATGAGACAAAGGATACTACATCACCTCAATAAGAAGTGATCACGGAGGAGAATTTGAAAACAAGTTGTTTGAAGACTTCTGTAATGAAAAGAGGTACTCTCACAATTTCTCATCTCCTCGATCACCTCAGCAAAAAAGAGTTGTAGAATGGAAGAACAGAACCTTACAAGACATGGCAAGAACTATGATTGTTGAACACTCTCCCACACAAGTTTTGGGCAGAAGCAGTAAGTACAACATGTCATGTGTTGAATCGTTGTTTAATCAGACCAATCTTTAAGAAAACTCCATACGAATTATGGAATGGTAAAAGACCCAACATTAGCTACTTTCATTCATTTGGATGCAAGTGTTTTGTTCATAACGATGGGAAAGACAACATTGGTAGGTTCGATGCACGAAACGATAAAGGTATGTTTCTTTGTTATTCTAATCCTAGCAGATCTTACAAAATCTTTAATAAATGAACTTTAAGTATTGAAGAATATATTCATGTTGTGTTTGATGATTCTAATAAATCTGTTGAGATTCGATCTAGTACATATGAGGAAGAAAATCAAATGATGATATCAACCCTAAGGAACTAAACAACTTAGAAGATTCGACTGCTGAAGAAACTCCTATCGAACCAATAAATGAAACAGTTCCAAACGAATGGAAAAGTGAGCCAAATTATCCAAAGAAGTTTATCATCGGAGATCTCAGTGAAGGAATGAAGACTAGAGCATCAAGAAGAAATGAAGCAAACGTTGCTCTCATCTCTCAGCTAGAACCTAAGAAGATAAATGAGGCTCTTACTAATGAACACTGGGTAAAAGATATGAAAGAAGAACTGGATCAATTTGAAAAAACAGGTATGGACTCTAGTACCTAAACCTGAAAATAAGTCTATTATTGGAACCAAATGGGTATACAGGAACAAACTCAATGAGTCTGGTAAAGTGATAAGAAACAAAGCTCGACTAGTCGCTCAAGGCTATTCCCATGAGTCGACTATGATGAGACTTTTGCCCCTGTAGAAAGGTAAGAATCTATTCGATTACTTCTTGTATATGCTGCTTATAAAGGTTTTAAATTATTTCAAATGGATGTTAAAAGTGCTTTTTAAAATGGTTTTATTGATGAAGAAGTGTTTGTAAAACTACCTCCTGAGTTTGAAAATTCAAAATTTCCTTATCATGTTTTCAAACTATCTAAAGCTCTTTATGGTCTCAAATAGGCACCTCGTGCATGGTATGATCGTTTAAGCACTTTTTTAATAAATCATGGATTTACAGGAGGAAAAATTGATACTACTCTTTTCATCAAATGATCTTCCCCTGAGATTCTTATTATTCAAATTTATGTTGATGATATCATATTTAGAAGTGCTAATATCTCTCTATGCAAAGAATTTTCTTACCTAATGCAAAGTGAATTCGAGATGAGTATGATGGGAGAATTAGCATTCTTCCTTGGTCTACAAATCTTTCAAACAGAAAAGGTACGTTCTTATGTCAATCCAAGCATTGTAAGGAATTAATTCAAAAATTTGGTATGGAAAGCGCAAAAACTGTAGGTACACCCATGAGTTCCACCTGCTCTCTTGATAAAGATGATGAAGGTAAAGTTGTGGATGAAACAAAATATCAAGGTATGATTGGATCCTTATTATATATCATTGCAGTCGACCGGACATACTATTTAGCGTAAGTAAATGCACAAGATTTCAGTCGGCTCCCAAAGAATTGCATCTTACTGCTATAAAAAGAATTATTCAATATCTAGCAGGAACTATCTCTTTTGGTTTATGGTATCCTAAAGAAAAGAATTTTTTTTCTCGAAGGATTTTATGATGCTGATTATGCAGGTGACAAAGATGATATAAAAAGCACCAGTGGTACATGCCATATTCTTAGAGAGAAACAAAGTTCTATATCTCTTTCAACCACAGAAGCTGAATATATAGAGATAAGTCAATGTTGTGCACAAATTTTATGGATGGTACATGAATTAAGTGATTATGATCTATCTTTTAATCCTGTTAAAATTAAGTGTGATAATTCTAGTGCTATCTGTCTTTCAAAAAATTATGTGCATCATTCTCGCGCTAAGCATATTGACATTAAGCATCATTTTATTCGTGATCATGTGTTAAATGGAGATATTGAAATTTCATTTATTAGCACTGATTTTCATTTAGCTGATACTTTTACTAAACCTCTTTTAGAAGAAAGATTTTGCACTCTTCGTAAATCTCTGAATATTATTGAAAATCCCTTTAAATGCTGATTATTGTGGTCTGTATTAATGATTTTCCTTTTTTGAAAACTTTTCTGACTCCTCGTTTATTGTGTTTCCTTACTTTAATTAATTTCCTTCTGTTTTGGCTCTTTTTTACGCCTCCCTCCACATTCTCTAAACCCTGTCCCTTCAATGGTCTTGTTTAAAACCCTTCTTCTTTTTCTTCTTCTTCTTCTTCTTCTTCTTCTTCTTCTTCTTCTTCTCCTTCTTCTTCTTCTTCTTCTTCTTCTTCTTCTTTCCCTTTGCCTTTATTTATCCATCCTTTCCCTCATTATTCGTTGAGTTCACTTCTACTTTTCTTTCTCTCTAATGGCGAAAACTCCAATCGTTTACACTCCTGGCACTCGTAAAAGTTCTCGCAATAAGAACAAGGACAAAGATCCATCCTTTGTCTCTATTGAATCTGATTGTTTTAATGATATGTTGTCTCCAGCATCTGTTGCTTCCTCTCTTGGTAAGTTTCCTGTATATTCTGCTGACTGTGGTTCTTCGAAGAAGAAGTTCAAGTTTGATTTCGACAGTACGCTTGATGAAAAGGTAGGTTTCTGGAACTCTTCCCATGAAACTCTTTTTCATTTATTCAAAGACAAAACCCTTGTGCATGGCAGAGTAGTCGACCTTGATCTTCTCTCCTCATTAAACTATCCCATCAAACCCCTCTATGAGTTTCAAGGTTTGGCTAATATCTTCTATGTTCCTATGGAAGTTTATGAACCTCTTATTCATCTCTTTTATGCAAATCTTCGATCTCCTAAGGAAGGAGAAATTGAATCTTTGGTTCTTCTTAAGCATATTTTTCTAGACTGTATAACATTTGACTCAATATTTGGTATTTCTTGCTCTGGTGTTATGGCTCATCCTAAAAATTGATGGCCCTCTGAGTATGTTGCTTTCTTTGATCAGGCTAAGCTCGAACTTGTTGTTGATCCCTCTGATCCCCTTCCTTCTCATCTTGGTCCTAAAAATCTCTCTTTTGAGACCAGGGTTATTGCTCATATTGTTGCCACCACCCTTCCTCCAAGGGTTGGGTCCCACTCTACTCTCTCATTACGTGACACTCTACTCACGTATTGCATAGTTCTATGGGTAAAAATTCATCTATCCTCTTTTATTCTCTCAGCCATTGATGATGTTATCTCTGAGCCCTCTAGCCTTCCTTTTGGTATGCTCATTACCCGTATTCTGGAATCACATTTCCTTTATCTGGGGATTTCTCTCCTATTTTTATCAAACAATGCTACAATTCTCGTGCCTTTGTTAGCATGGGATACACTCGTAATGATTCCTCATGGGCTTTGAAGAATTACTTGGATGATGTTGCCGTGAAGTCTGTCAAATCAAAACTCTCCTCATCAAATGCGGTCTCCTCTGCCAAACTTAATGCTGCTCTTGACAAGCTCTCTGACATAGATGCTAATTTGGATACTCTAACCATTTCAGTCACTCAGGTAAGTGACCTTGTGTCCTCTGTGACTGCCATGAAAGAATAAGTAGACTCCCTCAAGGATCTACTTCTTGCTGCTCATGTCAAGATAGATGTTTTTAAGGATATCACAAAGGAGACTGGTGCAGATATGGCTCACATTCGTCTAAGGCTCGACCAGATTATCAAAGAGGCTATTATGATTGCTACTAAGGTCCAGGAAAGCTCTAAAGCTATTTCTACTTCTCTTACCTCCAGGTTCGAGGAGATGTCCACTGCCATTGTCAACACGCTTACCTACTTCCTGTGCCCTCGCTAATTTGTGTTTATGATTCTCTGTTGGTTTTGTAATGGGCTGCTGCCCTCCCTTTAAAACTGTTGTTTTGTGTTTTTGTTGGATACTATCCTCTTTCCTTTTTGTTGATGCCAAAGGGGGAGAATGAACTCTCTTTTCTATAATGACTTTCTTTTCTATGTGTTGAATTCCTATATGTGTTGTATGAATTTGTCCACTATGATTGTTGCTATTTTATATCTGTTCTGTTCAAATATCAAGTGATCTCTTTACAAGAGAATAAACTTAGGGGGAGGAAAATAGTCATACTACCATTCAGGGGGAGCTAATGAAGTCTCAGTCAGCTCAACCAGTCAACTATCAAAGCAGGGAAGTATCACTACTATATTGTCATCATCAAAAAGGGGGAGATTTTTAGTGCAAGAATTTTTTTAATGATGACCAAATATTGACCTTTGCAGGATATCAAAAAGGAAAGAATCAAATCCTTGCAGAATATCAAAAAGGATACAATCAAGAGCAGGATCAAACATAGGCAAAATCAGTGAAATCAAATATCCTGCAGATCCCCTGCAGATGCGGCAATCAGGACTATATTCAAGGAAACCTAATCGACTACAAGATCAATCAATGGATCAGTAACGACTATAAACATAACTGGCCTCAATCTAATTTGAATAAAGATATATCCAATCATCAAGGAGTAAAATCAGAGATCCATGTCACTCAAAGGAAAGCTGAAGATCGCGAAAAGGAAGCTGAAGATTGTGAAAAGGAAGTTGAAGATTGGACTTTGCCTTACTCTTGGAAAGAAGGATTTTTAGTTATCTCTTTCCAAGGATCAATTCTCTTGGGTTTCCATCTCCTCACAAAGGAATATTCAAGGCTTGACTACTATCTATAAAAGGTCGAAGAAAGCCAATGACTCAAATATACATTTCGTCTGAATCTTCACAAATTCTCTACTCTACTTTCAACAAGAATTGTACTACTTAGTTCTACTGTATAATTAAAAAAGAGAGGAGAGAAAACCATTGTTGGTAAGGTTGTGTATCAAAAAAGAAAAAGAAAAGAAAAAGATTGAGTGTAGACATAGGAACTATACTCTAAACTTGAACTCTTTTTAAAGAGTCAAAAGGAAAGAAAAGAACACCCTTGCAACCCAAGGGGACTGGACGTAAGATCCACATTGGATCCCAACCAGTATTAAAACATCTTGTGTCACTCTTATTTTCTGCAATTTCATTTTCAATATTCAATTCTGGATCTAACATTCAACTTGTGATTCTCGCAAGTCGACTACTTAGAGATGAAAAACAAAAAAAGGGCAATTCACCCCCCTCTAGCACCTTCACGTGGAAGGCTGTGATAGTTCTCGAAACATCCTCAACTTTTCTTATTAGTTCTTAGCTCTTCTCTATACATGTCGGGCTAATGGGGGTCCATTCTGACCTCAATCATACCGTTCTAGTCTACAATCGAGCACAACTAATGCCAACCTACGCCTACGACTAGACACTAAGGTCTCAAGCACTAACACAAGATACGCCATACGAAACAAGCCTTACAAGGAGAAACACAAAACTATAAGGGCAATATATCACATTCTAAGGAGTCGAAGGCTCAATCCTAGCCCAAGGCCTCAAGTATAAATCCTAACAAGGATAATCATGCTAAGTTATAGTATAAGAAAGGCTACTAGCCTAAACTAAGGATTCTGCCACCCACAACTAGCCCAAGACTTCTATGGGAATCAAGAAAAATAAAATAAATGGAAGGAGTTATAATACTCAGAAAATACAATCCTAAATCACATGTAATTCAAATTAAACATTATCTACTAAAGTCCAATAAAAAGGTTGACCTTAGCCTACCTCGAATCAAAACTACAACCTCGAACCATCCACGAGCCGCCTGCCTCTTCACCACGTTCTCTGAATGCCTCAAAACTATCGATAACATAAACTACACTTTTAAACGAGAAAAAAGATACCTATATCCCTGTAATATAACTCGGGCCAAAAATTAGGTCAAAATAGGCCCATGGGACCTATTGACAGAATTCTGAAATTGAACATGTCACTAGGCCCCTACAAGCTCAAGGAATTTGTGCTATAAATTTGAGCACCATAGGAGCTTGAGAACTCATCAAAATCAACCAACAAAAATTAGAATTCACGAACTACCATGAAAGGAGAGAAAAGAGGTTTTGAGTTGATAAATTACCGTAAAATTGATTCCAAACTCTCCTCCAATGACCCTATCTCGAAGCCCCAAAAAAACCCAACAATTAGCAACCAAAATCGGCTAAAACAGACTTTATAACTCAAGTTATCGTGTTTTGAATGCTGAAAAAACAAACTGAAAAGTTGGGCTTTAAACAACCTCCAGGTACTGCTAAAACGGTCTTATGAACGGTTAAGTGGCTGGTCAAAGTCGGTCAAATATCGCAAAAGCGGTTTGAAGGCCGCTTAAGTAGTTGCACTAACACCAGCACAGGCTAAACTTTAATTTTGATGCTTTGGAATCATCGGAAGTCCTATAAACACAAACCATATATGAAATCTGATTGTAAATGATATTTTGGACTCCATGGAATCAACGAAAAAACATTTAGAGGCCATCTACTAAAAATGTTGACTGAAGTCTACACCTTAACTATAATAAAGAAAGCAATCGAGTGCCCAAAATCAATATGAAGACCTCGAGACCCAAACCAAAGGTCCTACTAGGAAAAAAATCAACATTCAGGAGCTAATGGTGCTGACAAAATTCTCATACTGTAACTAATTCTCCAAATGTTGACCGAAGTCAACTCTATTTTAAACTTTCCAACATCTCATCTAAATGTTCAAACGCATACTAGGAGCCTCTAGACACAAACCAAATGTCCTTGTAGACCAAACTCAACGTTGCAGAGCTAATGGAACTCTCAGAATTCCATTCTAAGGCCATCTACATGTACCTTTGACCGAATTCAATCATTCAAGTTTCAAAATCTCCTAAGTATGGAAACTCACACAAATTCTAAAAGAACATGGGGTGACCGAACTATCAGCCCCAGCAAGTCATAAATGGCTTAGGGTCACTACAGGAAATCTCTAAACACAGAAAAGATTGGGAAATAGAGGAAATTACCCGGAGGGTTATTGCAATTATGAAACTATATTTTTGTAGAAACTATCCAAACAAGTGAATTGAGAATGCTTGGAAATTAAAACAAATACTAGGAAGCACTTTCTCTAATCTTACATGGTGTGAATTTAGATTAATCGAATAATTTTTTTATTTTTTCATTCTCGGAGTTCTTTCATCATGGGAAGAAGTGTTTTATGATAGCACCAAGAGAGCTTATAATTATAAGCTCTCTTGGTGCTATCATAAAACACTTCTTCCCACTATGCTCATCAAGAAAGAACTCCGAGAATGAAAAAACAAAAGTTTTATTCAATTAATCTAAATTCACATCATATAAGATCAGAGAAAGCGTTTCCTAGTTTTTTTTTCATTTCCGATCATTTTTAATTCAGTTGTTTGGATGGTTTCTACAAAAATATAGTTTCATAATGTATCATAGTGTATTCTTTTAATGATATAAGGTTTAAATAAATTGTTTTATACGTTAATCATACAATATGATGATTATAAAGTAATATAGAGTTAACCGCGCTGACAGAATTCTCATCTGGACACATTTACCTAGTATGTTGACCAAGGTCAAACTTAGGCCCAAAACTTAAAAGTTAAAACGCCTAGTGACACAAACTCGCACAGAAAATCTCGGGATCCGAGATGACCATGACACTAGCTTAAAATAACCCTTCCGGAGTTGATGGAACTGCCAGAATTGCAATCTAAGACCGTTTTACTGCACTTTTAATCGAAATCAACCGTTCAAGGTTCAAAAGTTCAAAAACACAAAAATTCACATAAAACCCAAATGAACGACCATGGGACCAAGATATCAGTCCCAACAAGTCATAAATGACTTGAGGTCGCTATAGGTACACTCTAAATGATGAAAGGAAGACATAAATATAGAAATAACCTGGAGGGTCCTTACAGTTTACAACAAGAATATTATCCTCACTTGCCTCTGATCAATGCCAATAATCATCAGGAATCAAGTTTGGATCTTCAAATCTAAAAAACTAAAAGCAAAGGGTGATGAACATTGTTCGTTGCCATTGCCGTCGGTGGACTAGTCATCCATATCCACTCCCGAGTTTATAATTATTTGGGGCCTTCATATGAGGATCCATAAATTTTAGCCCACAACAACAACTTCTTCTAACCCCGTCCATTGATAACCTTAGTGTATCCTTCTGCATGTTTAATATACTCTAGGCATCTTTTGTTCCAAAAAATTATGATTGAAATTTTATTTCTTTTACCATTTAATACTTTAATTTTGTGTCAATTACTTAAAGATTTTAACTCTCAAAAGCATCATTCCCAGCTGCATCACCTCTCATGCGCACCATTCATGAAAGAGTGAAAAAAAATGAGAATTCCTAAAACCAACAGGACTAAGAACGCGCGATATGGTATCAAAAGAAAGAATCTCCCTAAGGATCTCCTATAGCCTCCCGAAGATAGGATACATATGTCTCTGCACTGACTCGCATAATTCTACTAGATATTATCTTTGCACCAACAACACTAGTGAATCTGAGACTCTGAACCTATTAAATCCCATTTGTAGGTAAGCCAACCCTTAGCCAGCAACCAATGATAACAGGCCTAGGGAGTGGAAGAAATAGATAGAAACAACAGAAATAAGAGAAAACACACACACACACATACATACAACCCTCGAACGAGGACAAAATACAAGATCCAACCTAAAACCTGGTAGATGCTAGCGCAAAGTTGTTATAAAAGATTGTGTACAGACTAGACATACACAAGAACTATACAGTTAGTCTCGAAATAATAAAAAGTGGTCAGAAAAGTATAGAAGGAGACAAGTACACCAAAGATGCCAATAAGCTCACCCTTAGTCTTTGGGATACCAACTACAGCAAGACGAGAATCAACAGGTTGAATAGAGCTTAGAATCAGGGAAGAAGATGTATAGTGCAGTACGAGTACCAAAATAATGGGTACTACGAAGGCATCATAGTTCAATCGAGCTCGTGATTACAATAACATGATAACGAGTGAGTAATTAACAAAATAATAGGGCAATAGCAAAGGCATAATAACTAGGCATGCATCAAACTAAAGCTAAGACAGTAATTAATGAAAGCAATATAGTTATCTAAGCCTAACTGGACCCTCTTAAGACTAGAAGGCACATAAAGCAATATAGTTTTATGGATTCTCTTCTTGTTCGAGTTAAGCTCACAGTGGTGTAAAAGCTTCACAGTCAAGCTCGTTGTCCTAGTCTCGCTGCCCAGAGAAAGGTAATGCTCTTCCCTTTACAATACTCTTTTCATCTCCGCTATTTTGACACAGCATTATTCGTTGTAGTTATGTTTCTCTTAGTGTCTTAATACTGTATCTCTTCTTAAAGGATATAAGATTCAAAATGACCTTTGTATGCTTAGTTTCTCTTTCACCTCTGTTTATGGTTATGCTTAGTATTTAGATTCTTGCTTAAAACAAATTTCTAATCTAATATTCTCTGCTTGTTAATGTAGTTCAATTTGCACAAGTTACTTTTTGTTTAATTATAGTTACTACATTTCTTGTGAAGAAGATGCAATTTCGTGGAATGATCAATTCCCACCTTAAGGGTCTAGTGATATTCTTATAATCATGTATGTAGCTATGCATTTTAGAAGATGATCTATGATGTTGGTTGCATTTTTAATTTATTTATTATTATTTAAAGAATCATGTGTTAAAAACCTCACCCTCCCTTCTAAGACTATTAAAATGGATCCATATGTGGAGTTTATGTATCTTCTCTACAATGTTTATGTGATGATAATTAATTTTCTCTATATAGTTAATTATTGAAGAAAGTGAATATATTGCTCTTTAGTCTTGTTTCTGTTAGGAGCCTTCTTTGATGAGTATCCATTGGAGCATTGCATTACTTTCTTCAGATGCTTTATACAGTAGAGAGTATTGTGCTATTTTTGATTAAATCTAACTTGTGATTACGGCATATCAACTTAGGCTGTTGATTAGTTTCTCTGTTTGTATTGATTAAATCGTGAAATAGCTTTGGTTCGAGTTTATTTGCTAGTAATAAATAAAATCGTTTAAGCTTACATGATTAGTATATCTTACTCATTTTAGTTGGTCACATTTTAGCTTGAAATATTTGCATAAATCTGGGTAATATTGTTATCTGTGTAAAAGCTCCTTAGTTGATTGGATTTGTTATTTTACATTATAACATTGAATAATTATCAAATTTTATAGTTAAGTTGATATGAATTGTGAAGTCTTTCATTGATCCTTTATTCTCTTCTTTGGCATGAACCCATCAATCCGAGTTCAATTTGGACTCCATCATTGCATATCGTTGAGTTATTTCGAGTCAGCCACATCCTTGTTCGAGAGCTGAAAGCTAAAATATAGGGAAAGAGAAGCTGACTTACAGGTTAAGGAAGCTGAAACATAGGTCTCGGAAAGCCGAAAATGGGCTGTATACATGTTGTATACATACACACAGGATTTCAAAGGGCAGAAATAAGGTTGAAGCCCGAATCAGTTGCAGCAGGCCCAAGAAAGGCCCAAATTCTTTTTTTTCTCTCCCTTACTCATAAATTATTTAATTGTGATATTTGTGTGTTTTTACTTAACCATAGCTTTAAAATTATTAATTAACCTAATTGAATTCCCCAAAAGATGAGTTATTTTTTTGTGTTGGTTTACGATCATTTATTTTACTACCCAAGTACCGGTCAAATTTAATATCTTTAATTCAGTTAAATCTTTTGTTCTTAAAAAGATATGTTTTTTCATGCTTCCTCATTTAATCATTTTACTCATTTCAAAATGGTTTTAAGTTAAAGTATTTTTCTCAAATGAACTTTTAAGAAAAAATGTTATCTTTCTTTTTTATTTAGTCATTTTCTCAAAAAGTTAGTCAAAGCTTTTTATTATTATTATTATTTTAGATTAATTTAAGATAATTTCATATTTTTTATTAATCAAATCGGTTTAAATTATTATTTTAAAATGATTCAAATAAATTTTAATTAATCTAGTTTTGTTAAAATTCTAATAACTTGTAATTCAATTCAAATGTTTCAATTAACGTCCCTTTTCTTAAAAAATAAAAAAATTGTGCTTTATTTAACTATTTTTTCAAGTTAATATTGTAAGTTATTTTTATAATCATTTTCCTAAAAAATAGATAAAATATATTTAAACCAAATCGTAGGATAACCGTGTGTTAGCGGGAGCTTCAAATGCCTTAAAAACTTTCTTGAAGCGTAAATAAGAACCTCTTACCCATTTTCTCTAAATTTATAGAAGACTTAATCTGTTAGAGTCTTTTTAAATTAAATTTTCTTAATTTCTATAAAAAAAATTAAGTGGCGACTCTTTTCTAAGTATTTTTTCTCAAATTATTTTATACTTAGAACATTTCAAAAAGTGATTTTTCTAAAGATAGTAAAATTACAGTATAACACTTACAATAGAAAGCCTTATCGAAACCTAACGCACATAAGAATCTTACATCATAACACCTTTATATAACCTAACATATCCAAGAATCTTATCACAACAAATTAAATAGGTTATCATACAATCAGATTCATTGTTTCTTGTGAATGTTTTAAATGGTAAGTGGAAAACTCCTTGTATTGCGGTTTGGGTGCAACAGATACAACATATCATAGCAGGGAGGGAAACTAAGATTACCTCACATTCTAAGGGAAGAGAATAAAGTTGCAGATTATTTGGCAAATAAATCTTTAAATGATTGAGCAATACATATCAATAAGTTCCAACAATTGACATTAGAAGGGAAAAGGCTGACAAACGGTGACAAGTTATTATGTCCATACATCATAACAACAACAAAGTGGTAGATGCAGATATAGTTTCAGGATTCAACAACAACAAGGAAATACAATAAATCATATGGATGGCAGCACGAGAAGGAGATCTAGCAGAATCAACCCCAAAAGGGCGAGAATAGAAGAAAGAGAGGTGTAGCTGATAATGAAGAAATCTTGGAGCTCCATAATCATAGCAGATGATAATGAAGGAGAAAAATATCTCAAGGAAAAACCACAAAACGAATGGTGAGACACAACATCAGATACAAGAAAGAAGAAGAAAGAGCAAGATCTAGAGTGTCCTTACCTCAAACAGAGCTGAAGAACAAGCAACAACAGTGGCAGAGATTGAGAGAAAAGCGGCAACAAAATAGAACTAGGGTTTCTAATTTTGATTTTATTTGTTTTTAGGATTATTTTTAGTATTTATAGTGGTGTCTTTTTGGGTTGGATCTGATTGAATCTATTTTGGGCCTGGTCTGATTGGACCATGTGTAATAGGGGATTATTTTTTTCATTTACATTAAAATGCCTACAAGGTAACATAATTTATTTAAAAAATAATATCGCAGAATCTTACGTCAAAATTGCTAGTCCTTTTTTGAATCTTACATTGGAAAGCCTCGATATAACCAAACATATCCCAAAATCTTACATAAAAAATGCTAGTCCTTTCAGAAATCTCACATCAGAAATCCTTAATATAACCAAGTCGATCCTGAAATCTTACATTAGAATGACTACACAGAAACATAACATTTCTCAAAATCTTACATCGAAATAGCTATAACACTAGCTAGGCCCTCCAAAAATCTCACCTTGGGTCAGCTATAATGTCACGACCCGAACCTACACCATGGACGTGGCTGGCACTCGAGAACCATTGCTGGCCCCCAAGCGAACCCTCATCCTGGCTGACTACAAGCAGAAGACTAACTCAAGCATACATAAGCATCAAATTGAAAGAAATGTTTAAAACCAGTTTACTGAATCTCAAAACTTTACTGAATATACTGAGTATGAAACATAAGTTTTAAATAAAACATCTGAAACTGAAAGACTCTCCAAAATTGTCTATCTATGAAGCCTCTACTTATAAAAAATTGAGTGACGGGACAAGACCCACAACTCCTCAAAATAACTACTAGTAAGAACTCATAAAACTGGAGTACTCTGAAAGCAAGGAGGTCTCACTCACAAGCAGACGAGCGGATGAAGTGATCTCAACAGACTCTTGTTGAGGATCCTAATAACCTGTATCTGCATCATTAAAAGGAGAAGGTCGAATGACATCAGTACATTGAATGTACAGGTATGTAATATAGTTGATTAACAAATAACTGAAAGAAAGGACTGCAACAGATAACAATGTACTCAAGCTTAATGTAAAGAAATGAAGGAGTTAAATCATTTAAAGCTTTACAAAATACTTTCTCATAGCTGAACTCAACATAATAAGAGATATATAAAAATACACTTTACCTCTATTGGGAGATTCTCTAACCGCGACAATCACTATGAGCTACTTGATGATACAATGTCTCACCCACGCTGCCAGCACTGCCTTATACCTTGTCGGGGTATAGAACACCTCAACTAAGTGGATCCACTAAGTTATGCTTAAAAGCAATAAGAAATCATCTAAAAAGTATGATTCTTTACCCATGTTGGCATACATGATTTATGAGGATATTGAGTTGTCTGAACTCATCCCCATATCGGTGCTCAATACTACTCCCAATAATATATATAACGCATGCTCATATGTTTAAAAACATAACTCTTCCTCTGGTTTGAGATAATTGCTCAAACTACCCTCTTAAAAGAGGTAACTGCTCTTGAAATATCTTTTGAACTCATAACTCATTTAGAAATCAAAGTTTCTATTTTATCAATGTAAAAACTAATACATTTGGGAATACTTAGTTCCTTTATACTCTTACTCAATTTATACTTGAAAACTCTTTCTAAAAAACATATCAAAATCATATTTTAATATGAACATTGATGACTCGGGAAGTCATACTGCATAAACATTGATGGTATATCTAGATACCATATTGCTCATACATTGATGGCATACTCGATTGTCATACTAATCATGTTTTAGAAACTCTTTTCTCAAAACTCATCTTTACATTCTCAAAACTCAGTTTAAGAACTCAAGTGTTGGCTTTAAAAAGCTTTTCAAAATTTAAAACTCAAATCATATGGTTCATGTGGAATTATGGACATGAATGACTCAACTCAGGGATCTTAATAGCAATAAGGAAACTCAGTACTCAGAACTCAAGACTCAAGTACTCAAGGACTCAAGAACTTGTAACTCATAACTCAACGATATTTCTCCTCTAAAAAATACTCAATTCATAGGGTTCATGCTGAAATATAGACATGAACGAATCAACTCAAGAATTTTAATGCATAACATATAGAAATTCAATAATTAGGAATAGAATTTCAAAAAGAAACAAGAACTCAAAAATTCAAAATCAACTCATCTCAAGAATACTCAAATCTAGGGATAGAATCCTAGATTACTCTTTTACTAATTTGAAAGTAGATTTAGGGCGTGAGGATGAACTAGTCCAAAACTATGATTGCCTTACATACCTGGAAGAACAAGGTTCTTGAAGAATCTTGAAGAAGAACTTTATTAGAAGCCTTGAAACCCTAGCTTGAAAGAGAACAATCAAGAAAATCTTTCTAGAGATTCTTGAATTAGTTTCTTGAAATCTCTATGGCCAAGAATTATAATTTTCATTAGTGATTCATAATTGTATGGAGGAATTGAGTTGGAAAGAATGAAATTCTTGGAGAAAGACTTACCTTGAAGAAGAATCTTGAAAAAGATGGAAAGAATCTTGAATGGAGTTTTTTACTTTGATTTTTCTTTAGGGTTTGAGAGAGAAGAGAATAATGAATTAAGAGATGAAAATCTCATTGTTTTGGGCCTTTAATTAGTCAACAAATTCATTTAGGGTTTTCTTAGAGGTTAAAAGACAAAAACGACCCTTTTTAATGTTTTCCCGTCGGCTAATTCGTCACTGCACTGTATCAGGTTACTAAAATGGTCATAACTTTTTACTCAAAACTTCGATTGTTCGAAATTGGTGGCGTTGGAAAGAAGATTCAATTACCTTTACACATATGATAAATTTAAGAATCACCTGACACAATCTTACATGTAAATGAAGAATATTTCGGGTCTAACTTAGAAATTTTTGGGGTGTTACAATATTTCTCCCTTGGGATCATTCGTCCTCGAATGATGGTTAAACTGAGGATGGAAGGGAAAAGATTTACTCTTACTATATTTTTGACTTTTAAACTTCCCTACTAACTAACCCTTGTAAGAATTCCTCATTCTCTCATCACTTCTACCAACTTAAATTTCATGCATTATTACTAGGAAACTAACTTATTACTTATCGTAAAACCTTATCTTCTTTTTCCTCCACATTTATAACTTTAGATGGAATAAACACACCATCACTATCACAATAAGAAATAGTAATCCTCGTCTCTATCATCACACAACTACTATCAACAACACCACTCTCAAAACTAAAAAGGATTACTGAAAGAGCTTTAGGACGATAGATCATAAGCACGATTCATTCGAGAGTTCTGATATAAGAATATGCATGACATAACATTAATTTGCTAGCCATTAATATCAAATCATGAACTTGTGAGACTGGACATACCATGAGACATGAGTGCTTATATGAATAGGTTCATATCATGGGGCTGATATCTATACTCTATGGAGTATGATTGAGATCAATGGGCTAAAGGTTTTGGCCCTCATTCTGAAAACTGAGCATAGATATGAATCTCTCTAAAGTGTATGAGCATAAGTCATAGATACAATTCTGATAGTAGGAATATCAACAAGATGTTGTAATAACTTCACTTGAGGAATACGCTAGAGTATGAATAGATTGATGTACCTCTAAAACTCATTCAGAAAACATCACTATCTCATCGTCACACTTGACTTGGTTTCTCATCTTATCATCTCCCCCTTAGGTCTGAGGCTGATACTTTAAAGCTATGGATCTATTCCATTATGTCTAAGCTGGTCTACATTCCATTTTTCTCTAATACTCAGGAAAGGCTTATCTCATGGCTACTGAACTCTCCATAATTAGGTACTAAGACTCCTTCTAAGACCTCTTTCTAGGATGCTTCTCGTAACCTCTTCTCATTGGCTTATAAGGCTGCTTCATCTAACTCTGAAGGAAGCAAATAAAATAATGCTTGCATCAGCCTATTCCACATTGACAGCTCAAATATACTATCTAGGCACACACGAAAATCATTAACTTAATTGGAAACTCGTCTGATTGCATACAATCTCAGGTACACCTCTTAATGCTATTGTTACTCTTATGCCTTAGCCACACTTCACTACTCTTACCTCAAAGTTAGAATCCCATACTTGTACCACTCACATTCATTGTAACTAACCTCTTAATTCCTTACCTACACTTTGTAAAATCTACCAGATCAGATCTCAAACTAACATCATCACTCTCATGTTTCCATCCTCTTGGTCACAACACTCATCTCAAATTCAAGCTTAGTGTCTAGTTCTAAGCACAATTGTCAATAAGATTGCTCACATACTATACTAACTTACAACTACTAGATGAAATTAAGAAACACTCGCCCACTAAGACCTCATGACTGTCAAATTCCACTTCACAACTTAAGTACTATTTACTCATTCACTATACATCACTACCTAATTAGTTCTATAACATTTTGAATATTAGGGCTCTCCCTTAAAATCATAAGTCTACATTAGATTAATCACCTCATGAAAACTCTACTATTTTATTCAACACATATACTTGGCCTTCACTAAAACAATAACATTGATATAAACTCCCTTATGGTAAAAGCATACTCTAACTCATCCTGACTAGTAACTTTTCTCTACCTCATATCATGAACTCTATTCAAGGTTATTATTCCTTAGTCTACTCATAAAGGAAAACTCCTCATTAATAACTTACTGGGTCCATGACTACGACAACATAAACTACTTCATTACTATCTCTCTTTCTTAGATTACTATACATCTAAATGCATTTTCTAACTCTGAGCACTTTTACTACTACTGCTTATAACATCACAACTCATACTATCTTTCAGATGAAAAATACTATCCAAGCATTCTAAAATATATTCTCCTCTTAAAGGTCTCACCTGAAACAAGGTTTAGAGAAGATAGTTTAAGAGTATATCTCGCTTTTAGCTCGAACACATGATTCATATGAATAAAAGTGCATTATTTCTAATTTCAACACTTAACTCACTCACGGGCTTCTCTCAAGCCCATCTACAATATCATGACTTTCTGAAGAGTTTTGGTTAGTGTAACTCATCGATAAGGATCTAGCTTTGCTTTTAACTACCTTGAGTATGGAGGTAGTCGAATGAATCTGAGAAATGCACGAGTTTAAATAAGTTCTTTATGACACAGCTATATTGCACGATTTATAGTATGAAAGAAGGGAAACTTTTCGTAAATGTCTATAGTCCCTCATTTATACAAGTGGGGTCGTCACAACCATAAATAAGATTCTACTGACACGGCTTCATAGATACCCTAGGAAACTTGAACTCTGTTCTCTGATACCAAGTTTATCACGACCAGAGCATATACCCTGACGTGGCCAGCACTACAGAACCATTGTAGGCCCCCAAGCGAACCCTTCTCCTTGCTGACTACAAGCGGAAGACTAACTCAAGCATACATAAGCATCAAATTGAAAGAAATATTTAAAAACAGTTTACTAAATCTCAAAACTTTGTTGAATATACTGAGTATGAAACATAACTTTTAAATAAAACATCTGAAACTGAAAGACTCTCCAAAACTGTCTATCTATGAAGCCTCTACTTATACAAAGATGAGTGTCGGGACAAGACCCACAACTCCTCAAAAGAACTACTACTAAGAACTCATAAAACTGGAGTACTCTGAAAGCAAGGAGGTCTCACTCATAAGCAGACGAGCGGATGAAGTGATCTCAACAGACTCTTGTTGAGGATCCTAATAACTTGTATCTGCATCATTAAAAGATGCAGGTCGAATGACATCAGTACATTGAATGTACGAGTATGTAATATAGTTGAATAACAAATAACTGAAAGAAAGGATTCGAATAGATAACAATGTACTCAAGCTGAATGTAAAGAAATAAAGGAGTTAAATCATTTAAAGCTTTACAAAATACTTTCTCATCTCTGAACTCAACATAATAAGGGACATATAAAAATACACTTTAGCTCTATTGGGAGATTCTCAAATCGACAACCATCACTATGAGCTACGTGATGATACATCGTCACAACCATGCTGCCAGAACTATCCTATACCTTGTCGGGGTATAGAACACCTCAACTAAGTGGATCCACTAAGCTATGCTTAAAAGCAATAAAGAATCATCTAAAAAGTATGATCCTTTACCCATGTTGGCATACATGGTTTATGACGATTTTGAGTTGTCTGAACTCATCTCCATATCGGTGCTCAATACTACTCCCAATAATATATATAACTCATGCTCATATGTTTAAAAATATAACTCTTCCTCTGGTTTGAGATAATTGCTCAAACTACCCTCTTAAAAGAGATAACTGCTCTTGAAATATCTTTTGAACTCATAACTCATTTAGAAATGAAAGTTTCTCTTTTATCAATGTAAAAACTGATACATTTGGGAATACTTAGTTCCCTTATACTCTTATTCAATTCATACTTGAAAACTCTTTCTAAAAAACATATCAAAATCATATTTTAATATGATCATTGATGACTCAGGAAGTCATACTGCATAAACATTGATGGTATATCTAGATAACATACTACTCATAAATTGATAGAATACTCGATTGTCATACTAATCATGTTTTAGAAACTCTTTTCTCAAAACTCATCTTTACTTTCTCATAACTCAGTTTAAGAACTCAAGTGTTGGCTTTAAAAAGCTTTTCAAAATTTATAACTTAGATCATAGGGTTCATGTGGAATTATGGATATGAACGACTCAACTCAGGGATCTTAATAGCAATGAGGAAACTCAGAACTCAAGAACTCAAGGACTCAAGAACTTGAAACTCATAACTCAACGATATTTCTCCTCTAAAAAATACTCAATTCATAGGGTTTATGCTGAAAATATAGACATGAACGAATCAACTCAAGAATTTAAATGCATAACATAGAGCAATTCAATAATTAGGAATAGAATTTCAAAAAGAAACATGAACTCAAAAACTCAAAATCAACTCATCTCAAGAATACTCAAATCTAGGGATAGAATCCTAGATTACTCTTTTACTGATTTTAAAGTAGATGTAGGGCGTGAGGACGAACTAGTCCAATACTATGATAGCCTTACATACCTGGAAGAACAAGGTTCTTGAAGAATCTTGAATGGAGTCTTTTACTTTGATTTTTCCTTAGGGTTTTGCCTTAGGGTTTAAAGGAGAAGAGAATAATGAATTAAGAGATGAAAAACTTATTGTTTTGGGCCTTTAATTAGTCAAGAAATTCGTTTAGGGTTTTCTTAGAGGTAAAAGACAAAAATGACCCTTTTTAATGTTTTTCCGTTGGCTAATTCGTCACTGCACTGTATCAAGTTACTAAAATGGTCATAACTTTTTACTCAAAACATGGATTGTTCGAAATTGGTGGTGTTGGAAAGAAGATTCAAATACCTTTACACATATGATAAATTTAAGAATCACCCGATACAACCTTACATGTAAATGAAGAATAGTTTGTGTCTAACTTAGAAATTTTTGGGGTGTTACATATAACACTAAAAGGAAAAGGATCTTGAATGAGTCTAGGTAGTCATCTCACTAAATCAGACCCATTACACATACTAATAGGGCTACTCGAAGGTCACAACCTTTCCCGAAGGGTCGTATCTAACCCAATTCATCCGTGAAACAAGCCCCTCAGGCCACATAAGCTAACATTTAAGCCAAACTATCCAACCTAGTTTAAGGCTCAATAACATCAATACTAAGGTCATTCTAGCTTATCCATAACCCACAAGAACAAGTACAACATCAAATTAGTCGAGACCCAGCCAGACATTACCTGAAATCACCGAAAGTAAGGCCAAATCAATAAATATGGAATTCAATAAAGAATTATGCTAAATACCAACCCAACACTTTGAATATTATCATGCTAGAATAATAAACAAGCAAGGTCTAAGGATAGTAAGCCATAGCCTATCTCAAAGACAAACATGTGTGTTCCAAACCTCTAAATTAGTGTTTACCACTTCCAAGTCACCTCCGATCAATGCCATACTGTCAAAATAGTGATTCCAGTGTTAGTACGATCATTCTAACACATAAATTGCAAAAAATGAAATCGATACTAAAAATAACTCAAAATGGCATTGTGAGACACGCACAAGGAATTCCAAAATTGACTCCATCAATGGGTCTCAACCAACTCAAGCAACTTGTTCCCCGAGAACAGGAAAAAACTAAGCTCAAACCATGCCTCAAAATAGTTCATGCACCAAAAGCTTAAGAATTTACTATTAAAGAACCAAAAAATGGGAAATTCGAAAGGAACTTATGGATTAAGTGCATGGACAATGAACCTAGAAACGTCCCAATATAATCCCCCCAAGCAATTCCCAAAAATTCTCAAAGAAAATCCCATAAATTCGAGATGACAAAGGTTATCTATGGAGGAAAATATGAGGTGAACTAATTTTAAAAATGTTGAAACTGATATAAATTCAACTCACTAACACATCACGATCACGGGACCTATAGGATCGCACTTGTGATGGTCAAGCATGGATTGTGTCCATTGTCCATCAGTTGATCATGTGGGTCAATGCTCGCAATGTGAATACCAAGGAATAATGATCTTCTCGAATATGACGTCAAGTATGCAATCATGGATGCGAGGAACAAGTCTAGGTGCATTAGCAAGGGCTGCACTAGCTCAACTTAGAGTTGGCAAAAATACCCCTACGGAGGCTCAATATATTTTGGATTCCTATGCATGAATACAAACTATGCTACTGTAGGCTCTATCTCAGTGCTGATAACTGGTTCTCAAACCTACATCATGAAACAAATCTAGAGTGTAGTTTAACTAAAAAACAGCAGGTACTCAGTTGGCATCATGGGCGACTAATCAAGAAAAGTAAAGGCTATATGAAATGCTAGAATTTAAACACAACAGAGGTCAAAGAACGAAATGCCAAAATGAATACACATGAGTGTACTAATAACATAAATAAAGTAAGTACAACTAACTAAACCTAAATGGAGCCCATAATCCTAGAATTTCACTCATGCATAAGTTTATTTAAAACCAGAACGGGCCCACATAATCCTAACAAGTATACAGAACAGCTAGGAACTATTCAAAGAACTTGAATATATTCTCAAAACTGCCACAACCTTCCACGGACTTTAACCACAGTTCAAGCATCTAAGGACCCAATAGAATAGCCTAGTAAGGACTTTCATCTAATCAAAGAGGTAGTTACCTAGTCTGGACTTGAAATAGATCAAAGGGGAAGTCACCCAATCAGTACTTAAAACTAATTTAAGGGGAAGTGTGCTTTAACTCAAGTAGAATCACGCGATCAAGACTTGAAACTGATCAAACGGATACAAGTTGGGACTGAACCCGGCTGAAAGAGATACACACATGATCCTCAAATAGGAGAAATAATAGGGTATACAGGCTCGAACCGTAGAAAATAAACTCAAGTAACTCAAAGATTCATTTGCCAACTCAAAACCAGTCCATACATAACACATGACCACCTCAGACTTGTCACGGACCCGCTCCAACTCCCACTCCACAAGTTGATGCCAACTCACCAAAACATCCTAAAACCCACGTACACGTCGAGTCGATAATAAGGAAATGGCCAAAGAATAAAAGGGAAAGTTGAGCTGATTTGTCGCCTGACTAAGAATCATACTATGAGACTCAAGTCTTCTATATCAACCAACAGGGAGCTAACCCTTCCAAAATGACGTCGGAGAGATTTTAAGGCATATCGGCTCCAAACTACGCGTGTCTATGGCATTCACTAATGCACACATAAACTAAGGCCAAATATGCTTAATCATATCAATAAACAACAACTGAACACACCACAAGGTAAGGATGATCACGAAGGGAAAAAACAAAATGTTCACAGTTCCAAAAAACCCAATAAAATAACCTAAAACGTGATTTCTACCAAGCTAGGCGTGATCAATTAGATACCCATCCCAAAATCACACAATTTAGCATATATTTACATATTCAAACTTAGTATAAGTAACAGAAATTTGTGGCCTACCTTAAACTAGACTGTGCGTGCTCCAATTCACTTTTCCAGATCTTTTTCCTTCCAAACAGCCTCTAAATGTTTCCACGCTATCAACAATAGGATCACAATGTTAATACGTTCATTTAGACCTAAAAACTCATAAAACGAAGATGAACCACAATTGAAGTCAAAATGGGAAATGTGTGAACCATATTGTCCTAATTAGTTCCCAAACTTGTATAAAAACCGGGACATAATTCAGGGCTCGGAGCAGTCCAAATCAACAACATGCAATTTAACATCATTAAAGTTAAAGAAAAGGAAGGTTGGAGCTTCTTTGGGGTGGAATATACCTCAAACAAAGGTTCCCCAACAATCCACGAGCACTCGCCAATGTATCTTCAACCTTTATGAACACGTTGGACTTCAAATCACCCAAATCGAAGTTGAAATACTCACACAATCACAGATAGAAATATGGAAAGAATGGTTGATCGGGGTTTGGTCTTTTTAAATAAAGACCGGTCGCAATTTCAAAAAGCTCCCATATTGAAATTTCAATTTTGAGAATTTTGGTGATTCAAACCTTGGCGTGGTCGGGGAATTTTGAACTATGTGTTGGTGTGTTCAAGGATTGTTGGGGAGTGATAGTTGAGGTAAAATTGGCACAAAAGGGGATGCCCAGCCTTTTTTAGCTTTAATGGAGTTTTTGATTGTATGTGGTATTGTGTGCTGTTCTGAACCCCGAAATGTATCCCGTTTTGGGATACAAGTTTGGGAAATAAATTGGACCTTTTGATAAAGTCGATTCCAGAATTTTTTATATAGGTCCCACATTTCCCATTTTGACTCCAATTTTGGTCCGTCTCTATTTAATTTGTTTTTGGTGTCCAAATGACCATATTAATGTAGTAATCATATTTTTGATAGCATGACAACATTCAAAGGCAGTACGAAAGGGAAAATCTCCAGAATTATGCTTTGTAGTGCCCAAGGCCTACTTTGAGGTAGGTTACGACTTCATGTTCCTTAGATTGAGCTTGAATATTTGACTTGTTGATCATCTATCATTATTGGCGAAGCAAGCTAAATGTAAATTGATTTGTGTAAATTTGGGGAGGGTATCTAGTTGATCATGCTTAGTTTGCGAGAAATCATATTTTAGGCTATTTTATCAAGTTTTGGGGACTATTAGCATGTTGGTTTTTGTTGTCTGGTATCATCCTTACCTAATGGTGTGTTTGGTTGTTTTTTATTGTTGATCGGCCTTAGTCTAGGCGTAGACTAGTGATTGCCATAAACTTGTGCAATTTGGAACCGATATGCCTTAAAATTTCTCCGACGTCTCTTCGGACGACTTAGCTTCATGTAGACTAATGTATAAGACTTGGGTTTGATAGTATGATCCTTAGTTAGGTGAAAACTCAGCTCAACTTGATCTTTTCTTCTATCATTTTATCTTTGTGATCAACTCGGCTTGTACGCGGGTTATTTTGGGCTTATCTGTGATGCGGCATCAACTTGAGGAGTAGGAGTTACAGTGGGTCCTTGATGAGCTTGGAAGTGGTCATGTGCTACGGTTTGGACAAGTGTTGAGTTGGCAAAGGGAATAGGAATCATTGGAGTTCATTTTCTATGGTTCGAGCTCATATACCTTATTGTTGCTTTGGTTTTGAGACTTCCATTTACATCTCTTTCAGCTGGGTTTATTCCCCCACTTATTCTTAATTGATAAGTTTCAAGTCCTGATCGGGCGACTACTGATCGTGGGAGTATTTATATGCTCATTTACAAGGCTACTTTTTTTTTCAAGTGCAAAAGCGAGGGACGGAAATTCATCTTAGGTTTCTAATTTCCTACTTTTTCTTCATTATTGAATTACATAAAAACAATTATATTTATGTTTTTGATTATTATGAGTAGCTAAGAACCCTTGTTCTGGGATGCGACTATGAATGATTGTTGACCATTGATTTCATTTGGATGAAGTTGGTTATCGTATGAATTATGCTTGTGTTCTTAAATTTGTATTTTGATGCTTGACCGCCATTAAGATAAATATATTATCTACTTTTGAACTCGAGAGAGGAATAGAGAGATAGAACGTGGAATACAAGAACATGATCTTTTCTTGCATATCACTTGAATTGATTTGTGTTTAACATAGAGATATACCTAAGTGTTGTTCTTGGTTACAAAACAAGAAGATAGCTTTAATGCTCACTAGTTTATTCAATCTATCCCCGCTCAATGATATAGTTTGATTGTCAACTAGGGTAGGTGATTAGAGGTTGAGAGATCTTGATCATAATATTAACCTTGTAAATTAGTAATTTGATAACCATATGAAATCCGCAAAAAATATGTGAAGCATAAACTCTTAGTTGAGCTGCAGCCTGGAACAGTCCCAATTATTTCTTACACACCGAAATTGAAGTCGAACATTGTTAGTTACTTTTGATTCTTTAATACTTGCAATCGTAGTTATAAGTACCAATGTCAAATCCTTCAGATACACTTGCTTTAATTTATGGGTTTAGGTGAATTAGATATAATTTGATTGTAAGTCCTTTAGGTTCAATAATCCGGCTCTTGTAAAGCCATTATATTACTTGTGTAGCCACGTACTCTTGTGTGCACATTTGAGAGAAACAACTACCCTTTTGATCAGCTTAAAGTCATGACTGGGAGGTTCTTTTTTTTGTTTGAGCACACCTTTTCCTTTGTTCAATTTAAAGTCCTTACTAGGTGATTCTATTGGTTCCTTGGGTGCCTTTACCACGGTGAAAGTCTGTGGAAGGCTATGATAGTTATGGGAACATCCTCAAGTTTTTTTATTAGTTATTATCTCTTCTTTCTACTTGTCGGGCTTATGGGGGTCAATTCTTAACTTAATCATACCATTCCAGTTTATAATCGAGCACAACTAATGCCAACCTACGGTTACAATAAGACACTCAGGTCTCAAGCACTAACACAAGATACGACATACCAAACAAGCCCTACAAGGAGAAACACACAACTACAAGGGCTATAACACATTCTAAGGCATCGAAGGTTGAATCCTAGCCTAAGGCCTAAAATATCAATCCTAAAAAGGATAATCAAGCTAAGTTATACTATAAGCAAGCCTACTAGCCTAAACTAAGGATTTTGTCACCTACAACAAGCCCAACGCTTCTATGGGAATCAAGAAAGATAAAATAAATGGAAAGAATTAGAATACTCATTAAATACAATCCTAAGTCACAATTATAGAGCTTTCTAATAAAAAAAAATACAGTCCCAAAATAAACCACAACAAGCTGTCTCAAAGGCAAAAGACAAGCTAACATATTTACAGAAGGAGACAAGATGATCCAAGACGCCAACTGCTCACCCTCGTCTCCGATATCCCCAAGCTGCAAAAGATGGCACGAACGATCATCAATGACTTTGTTTGATCTCCTTGAACCTAGATCTTGGGATCTCTAGTCTTCTAGGTAGAGTTACCGCCACAATGACTTGTCCTCGGCCATAGTCCTATTCCCTTTGATAATCTATCAACTCCTTCTCTAGTTAGGCCTTTTCCAAGTGGATCCGACACATTATCCTTTGACTTTACATAGTCAATTGTGACAATTTCACTAGAGAGTAGTTCTCTAACGATATTATGTCTACGTCATATATGATGAGACTTTCTGTTATACATCATGCTCCATGCCCTACCTATTGTAAATTAACTCTCACAGTGTATGCATACTGGAGCTAAAGGTTTGGGCCAAAAATATTTCAAGAAATTTCGGAGTCATTCAACTTCTTCACCGCCTTATCTAGTGTGATAAACTCAGATTTCACATTAGAGCGAGCCATACATTTCTGTTTGGAAGATTTCCAAGAGACTTCTCCTCCACCAAGAGTAAATACATATCCACTCGTAGATTTTACTTCATTTGACCTGGTGATTCAATTTGCATCACTATATTCTTTCAATACTATTGAATATTAGTTATAATGCAAAACAATAGTTTTAAGTATGTTTTAAATACTCCAAAACTCTTTTCATTGTCATCCAATGAGTTTGTTTGAGATTACTCAGTTTACTAATAGCTCATGCTATATCTGATCGCGTACACTTCATGATATATATCATACTTCTCAATACTCAAGTATAATCCAATTGTGAGTCACTTTCGCCTTCATTATTTGAAGTATAAAGCTTACATTTATTGGAGTCTTGAAAATATTAAAATCCAAATACTTGAACTTCTCAAGTACCTTTTCAATCACATCAGCAACTTCAATGTCTTTCATATCGAAGTTACTTTCTAGCATGTGCTTAGTATCGTTTATGTCAGGAATGTCTCTTTTGATGATCAACATGTCATCAATAAAACAAAAAATGACCTTGTGATTTGGAGTGTCTTTAATGTAAAAACATTTATCACATTCATTAATCTTGAATTCATTTGTCAACATAGTTTGGTCAAACTTTGCATGTCATTATTTGGGCACTTGTTTTTAGTCCATAAAGTGACTTAACAAGTTTACAGACTTTCTTTTCTTTACCAGGAACCACAAAGCCCTCGGGTTGTTCCATGTAAATTTCTTCCTCTAATTCTCTATTTTAAAAAAATTGTTTTCATATACATTTGACGACGAATATGAAGGCCATATATCGCAACTATCGCAATTAACATCTGAATTGATGTAATCCTAGTTAGTGGCTATTATGTGTCAAAATAATCAATGCCTTCTTATTGTCTAAAGTCTATGACAACAAGTCTTGCTTTGTATTTGTCAATAGTTCCATCAACTTTCTTTTCCTTTTGTAGATCCACTTTGAACCCAAAGGTTTATTTCCTGGAGGAAAATCAACCAACTCTCAAGTATGGTTGCTCAAGATTGAATATATCGTACTATTGACAGCCTCTTTCCAAAAAGGATGAGTCCACAGAAGACATAACTTCTTCGAATATCTGGACTCATTTTCAAGAAGAAATGTTACAAAATCAAACCCGAAGTAAGTAAATGTCCTTTGACATTTACTACGCCTCTAAATCTCTTTATTAAGTACATTCTCCTTTGGTTCATTCCAAGGTCGTTTAGACCTTTTACATGACTATCCGACGGTTCAGACTTATGAACCATAAATATACATGCTTTACTATTTGTACCATATCCAATTAGCATACAATCCATAGTCTTATGTCCTATTTTTACCCTTTTGGGAATAGGAACTTGGATTTTTTCTGGACACCCCAACACTATGATATATTTCAAGTTAGATTTCCCTCATTTCCATTTCTCATATGGAATAGACTGTGTTGAAAATTGTTAGATCACTATCTTTCAAGAGTTATTGCTTGTATATACTTTAAGGGGAGACAAGTAATTCTCTATCAGGATACAACAAAGCCTGAACAAACAAAACTTTTTGGTGCTCCCTTTCTTAACAAACAAAAGGATTTTTGTTGCTCCCTTTCTTAACAAACAAAACTTTTTGTGTCTCTCTTTCTAAACAGATAAACTTTTAGTTGTTCTCTTTTGCTATAATGATAGCACCCCCCACAAATTTTGTGGTAAACCTGAACTTATTAGTAGGACATTCAACATTTCCTTCAAAGTTTGATTTTTTCCATGTCATCAATTTCATTACAATGAGGTTAGTATGTGCAGTAATTTGATGGATGATTCCATTTTCCAAATATATTTCTGCAAAAGAATATTCATATTCTCCACATATACCACTTCTAATACTGACAATTTTTTTATCCAACTGATTTTCAACTTCAGTATTATATTGCCTAGATGTTTCTATTGTTTCATCCTTACCATTAAGCAAATAGACAAAACAGTATCTAGTGCAATTGTCAATAAAATTTATGAAACACTTTTTTTCACCACGAGATGGTGTTGACTTCATATCACAAATGTCAGTGTAAATAAATTTTAAGGGATTAAAATTCCTTTCAACAAATTTATAAGTATGCTTAACATACTTAGATTCAACACAAACTTAACATTTTATTTATTGCACTCAAAGTTAGGCAAAACTTTTAAGTAGGTCAGTTTTCGCAAGGGTTTTTTTTTAATTGATGTCTCAAGCGTTCATGCCACAAACAGTTTGATTCAAGGAAGTAAGAACAAACAGAAATACTGAGTTTGAAAAGACCTTCCGTGAGGTAAAATTTTTTCACAAATATTTTGTTCTTTACTTTTTATACCTTTTTCAAATAAAGACATCGTTTTAGAATCAACACCTTGCCAGATGTCCTTTTCAGAAGGACTGATTAACGTTTCAAGCACACCTCATCCAATTCTAGGTGCGAACGATCGTTAAGCAGTATAAAACCCAACAATTGAGTTGGGGTCGAATCCCACAGGGAACGGTACGTGTTCAAATTCAATTAAGAAGTACAAATGTGATCTAACTAGCTATAGGAATAGATATTATCGAAAAAAGACATATCAAATAAAAGGGGTGACACAAATGTCAAATGGGGGTTTTTGGGTTTTCAAATTATCAACTACAATCAGTCAAATAGCAACGAGATAACAATAAGGAGAGAAATTCTCGGGATGTGATCGATTATAGGTGAAGTTCGATATATGGGTAATTGATAATACTAGTACACAGTTAAATATCAGTTGGTAGGCTAGACTATAATTGAAATAGCTTTCTCTCGAACAACTATTCCGCTTCAAGTGATTTCTCTCGAACATCAACAAGCATAGCAATTAAGAACAGCCCAAAACTTTAATGCATCTTCTCTCTCGAGCAAGATGGGTAAGACTGGGTTTAGAATTCACTCTCTCAAGCTGAACCCATATCAACCCAATACATACAAATCATTAATCAATAATTTTAGTCCTAAAACCTCTCTCTCGAGCAAGCCAAGAACACTAAAATAGAACTCCATTGGCAACTACAATTCTTAAATTAAACCACAATCAATGATTAAATCCACTTCAAAATAGCATTTAGGCTATTAATTAACGATACCCATAAACTAATTCAACCCATAATCACATGATCACACCCCAAGAATTGGGGTTTTAGCCGAACATCATAAAAAGAAAGAAATTGTTACCGAATCGATTAGCCATCAACTGGGTAAGAGGAATTCAAGCTTTACAATGCTCCAATTCGAAGAAAATTAGAAACCCACTTGTGAAATCTCCAAGTTGAGTCTCAAAACCCTCAAGTCTACTAAGAGAACTCTTCTCCACTAAAAAATGGATTCAAGAGATAGATGAAAATCTCTCCTCCTTTTTTCTTTTAAATCAGCTGTTCAAAATCCTATTTACAGTTGCCAAAAATAAGCCACGAAGGGATCTTCAGCGAAGTAAGTCGGGCTCGGCGAACCACTCGGCTAGCCGCCCTTTGATCTCTTCCATCGCCCTTTTGTCTTGCCATTCAGCATCCTCAAGGTCTGTAACTTTGGGCGATCTATCTTGGCTTCACGGGACTACTCTGCGATCTGCCGACTGCTCCTTTTCATCGCCGACTTGGTTCTTTCCTTCAGGGCTTGGCACACTGGAACTTTAGGCGGTCTGATAGCCACTTAGCGATTCGCCAAATGACCTTGGCGATCACCAAGCTTGCCTTTCTTCATTTCTTCAGCTTGTTTTGTTCCTTTTTGCCTGTTAGTGCCCTTGCTTTGCTCCTCAATCCATATACCTGAAAATCAAGGCATTAACATCAGTTTATAGCATAATTTAGGCATTTGAGGACACTAAATCTATCAAAACAAACCCCTAAATGAGTCCAAATCTCGGACTCATCAACACCCCTAACTTAAACTTTTGCGTGTCCTCAAGTAAAACTCAAGTTCAGCAGTTCAAAAAGGATGCCTCAAATAGTGCTCCATAAGACTGAACATGAATGCACACAACAAGACTCAACTTACTTATGCAATGATCAATTGTGCACTCAAAGATTCAAATTGTGACTCACTATTATCAAAGATGCTCAAGTTCACAATACTTGCTTCAAATGCAAGTTCAAGCTCAACACGGGTACTGAAATGCCCTTACAACAAAGATGATTCTATATTCACACAAAGTTCTTCAACAATTTATAGTTTTGGAATCACATACGACTCTCACACTCACAAAAATTAACACATGCATGACTTTACCCATAGATTTTCCCTTATTTTCCAATCAACACTCGTTTCAGCTCACTCAAGATCACAAAGGTCTTTTCAAGGCTTTTAATGGGGCTGAGTGTACAGGTATAGTCATTTAGGCTCAGTGGCTTTCGCCCTCATGAAGTGTGGCCAGAACATCACATTCCTCCTTTTCTTTAACATTTCAAACATGCTCATAATCCACCCCATTATTCAACTTCT
>JAJONR010002181.1:0-91597 GCA_029582245.1 Solanum etuberosum
CCCCCCCCCCCCCCCCCCCCCCCCCCCCCCCCCCCCCCCCCCCCCCCCCCCCCCCCCCCCCCCCCCCCCCCCCCCCCCCCCCCCCCCCCCCCCCCCCCCCCCCCCCCCCCCCCCTGGTAACAATTTGTTGATTTGTATCAATAAGTAACCATTAAACATGATTCACAGTTTAAGATATCAATACGAGATGAAAAATAGGGCATAAGTGTTCCCACGAGCTCTTAACACAATATTCCTAACAACAGTAAATCTATCCCAGTGTTAACATGCAAGGTTGATATGTTAGGTATTCCTAAGTGATTTTTCCTCCAAATAGGGAATTTTACCACGCAACTTGGTCCGTCTACATGTATATTCTTTTCTAACCCTTACCCTTAACCCCGGATTAGCCTTCGCAATATTAGGGTCAGACTATTAGATAGCGGCTAAACACGTCTAAATCTCCGTTGTTAAATCTTTTTTCTCTCTGTGTGTTGTTTTTTGTTTAATACTGACAACAAAATACTTGGCTTGTAAAGAGGTCAATTTGTCAAACTTCGCTGACAGAACTTTTTCCAAAAATTAAGAAAATTAATTGTAATTTGAATTGATGTTGATCTAGTTAGAGTTGAAAATATTGTTTTTACTTAAATTTGAATTACACTTGAGAGAGCAACTCATTTAATTTATTATTAAAATATTTGTTCAAAATACCTAAAAAGTCTCTTTTTTTTACATATATATCATGTTCATAGAAATTGATCACAAATCGATGATTATATGTACATTTGGAACCAATACTAATTGAACATTTGCAAAGTTTTAAATAAAGGTTATTAAAGTTTTTTCACATTCACTAGATGTGGATAGGAAATTTAAATGTCATAATTATATTTTAGTGCCACAAAAAAAATTACCAACACTTGTCTAAATGTCAAAAAAAAAATTAAGTGGCATTTTATATATGTCATAAATAAATGTCATTTGTTTATTAATGATATTTTTCTAAATGTCAACAATTTTAAGTGACATTTATATATATGTCGTAGATAAATGTCGTTTGTTTATTAACGACATTTGCATGAATGTCAAAAAATTAACGACACTCAAATTTACGACATTTGATTCAAATGTAAATAAAATGTCTGTAAATAAATTTACGACATTTAAACGATCTAATACGACATTTATATAATGTCGTCGTATCTATACTTTCTTGCAGTGAGTTATGATTAGATAGCAAATCATTTATAATCTAGTGTATTCTTAAGATTTAAACCATTATGATACTCTACTCATCTCTGGCATCTTAACAGCGTGCCCGTGACTCTTACTCTTGCACCTCATATAGATTTCTACCCATGCTTAGATTCTATAATAGAAAGAAATAGCTTTAGAACAATGACCCTCATATTAATCCATGAACATATTAATCTACCTCTGTAATATACAACTCACGATGCATGATCATGATTTCTCAATATGCTCAGTTCTATGTACTCATGATACATTCCTAGTGACTAGTAAAAATCACAATACGATAAGTATGTATTCAATAAATACTTCTTAAATAGCTCTTGCCTATGATTTTGTTGTTCTAAACCCTACTTACGTTCTCCCATGGTAATGGTGGATGGTTATAACATGTTTTATTCCTATAATGCCTCATTATGTGTTGATTATGATTCAAGTACATGATGTAATCGTGCCTATTGCACTTATCTCTTTAGGTTACCCATTTATGAGTGTCAATGTCATGATAAGTATAAGCTATGACTTAACAATATCTCTCTTATTCTTGATCCTCAAACTTTAGACCTTTAGTGACCTTCCCTATTTTACGATAGTGGTATTGATAATAGTTGAATGATGATTTTAGATGAGAAGGGAGTGCTTCTTATTAGAAAGATCGGGATATGCTTATTTTTTCTAAAGTTATATAAGTGGAGGGAGATCAAAGATCTATTATATGGAATAGTTAGATGAAAAGTCTCGGTGTGTTTTTTGGTAGTAATTCTTGATAATTTCAGCTTCTAAAGACGTTAGGAAGCTAGACACTATGAGATAGATTGGTCACCTGAAGCCCATGAATTGGTTATAGTGATAAGCTTGAATATTATGTTGATAACATATAGATGAATGCACTATGCACTAGTATTTTCTTAATTCGAAATTGAGGTTAGTTGAATGGTATTGTAAGAAGAAGTTCTATTCTTGGGATGGAATTTCCTATAGAAATATAAGATTAGTATGTTCATTATACGGGTAACACCTTGTGAGTTTAGGTTAGGCTTGAAGATTGTGAGAGCATGTAATTAGACTCAGACTTGAGTAGAAGTAGACATTTTTATCGTTATGAGGGTTATAAGTTACAGCCGATGAAGGATAGTATTCAAGAAAAGAAACGTTGTTAAAAAGATTTTCACGCTTAAAAGTCAACAATAATATCACTAAAGCCATAGAAGAATTATTCTTATCTCATGCCCATGGTACCCACATCTCATGTAAAGTAGCTTCAGATGGTGCATGGACGATGTTCAAATATATATCGTTCAGACATTATGAATCTATGGCGGTGTCTCACATGAATTATGCCTATGATTCCTTTCCCCGGATATATATGAGTTCCCTTTTAAAGTCTTAGAGAGGGCAATGGAGGCTAAGTCCAACACCTTGTTTAATTCTAGACCCCTATTGTTGGTAAATTCAGTTTATACTAATATATAAAGCTCACATAGTCCAAAGAAATCTTTGTTCACTGTCTTCACAAATCTATTCTAGCTTTGATCTTCATTCGAGGACGAATGATCCCAAGGGGGTAATATTGTAATACCTCATAACTCTACTCTTAGAATTTGAATCGTTCATCGTTACTATATAAGCTTGAACTAGGTGATATCATACTTGCTCATGTGTTTTAAGGTCCTTTACCAAATGTAAAAAGGGTATCCGAATTTATTTAGGGTTATAAGGGACCTCTAACACCAATCCAAATTCAAAACACTTCTACCGTCTATGTTTTCACATTAGTCCATATAAGGGTCAACTTCAAACAAATATATCTCTTAGATTATTCATAGTTAGGTGACTTATAACCTATCAATTTAAAGTTCATGAGTCTTCTTTCCAATGCCTCCATGTTTGAGTCAATCCAAGTTTGGAGTACACAAAATGTTTTATTTACTAGAGACGCTCTAACGTGGAAGACGCTCCGTGATGGCTCCGCAATATAGAGTGAATACGGAACTTCCTGTCCGCTAGAATAAAATTCTGACTTCCAACTCTTATTATTTATTTTATTAAGGTTATTTTTTTCCTAAAATCATTAGGGAGTCATCTAAATATCCCTAAACAAGTAGCGAAATAGTTTTTTAATAATCAAATCCTAGAAACACCAAGGCTAGGGTTCATCTTCGAGGATTCTCCATCAAGCTTCCTTACTAAGGTATGTAGGACTTCAATAAGCAGTACTTTCATCCTCATGTCCGAGATTTTCTCAATTTTCATGAATCTAAATTTATAGTTAGGGTTATCAAACCCACTTTTTAATTCATCGCATTTATGACTGAATTGCATGATTTCTAAGGCTATTTATTTATGATTACGGATTCTTGATTATTGTACTCTTTTTTTATACTTAGTAAGGTTTTCCATTGTCATTCTTATGAGTTAGTGACACAATATTATTTATGATTCATGGACCTCGTATTTTAAAGCACGATTTTAGAGTCCTTATGTTATTATAAAAGCTATGTTAAGATTGTACAAGTTATGCATTTTCTAGAAAACTTTCTCATGATTTGAAAAACATATTTTAGAAAGATATTTCAAGTTATGATTTTAGAAAAGAATGATTTGAATTTCATCTCATATATTTGAGCGTAGTCTCATAGCAAGATATGTTTAAGATTTTTTTTTTTTTAGAAAGAATCATTATAAGCTCCGAGATAAGCTAATCAATATTATGAGCAATATAGATGGTACCTTTTGGGAGTAGTATTTAGCACTGAGTGAATGAGGATTCTAGACAACCCAAGTTCCAGAACTAGGTGTCACCGTAGAATTATGCTTCACCTCTTTGTCTGTTGATCATTCACTCCTAAGAAGCTCAGATTGGTGGACTCCTATTATACAGATATGTTCTATACAATGACAAGGAATAGGGAACCCTCCCCAAGTGGGATTGCAAGTTTGTACATCATTAGCACAAATGATGTATGTCGGTTAAGAGACTCTCCCACCTTAAAGATTTACTTTATTTATTTTATGTTTTCTTGATATTTTCAGTATAATCTTTTCAAATAACATGATTTTCAGATATGCATCCTTCTAGATATGATTTCAGAAAATATAGTCTCAAGTATACATTTTTATAGTAGTATTATGTCATATGGAAAAACTTTAACTCTCAGTTCTTTAGTTACTGTTTTTGCATAACTCATGCTCAGATTAATAGTTCTATCAGTTTCTTGTATAATTTTATTTGTCAGTCCTTACCCTGCATACCAATATATTTCATGAATTAACGCTACTTGCGCTAAATTATTTTATGATGTAGATTTCAGCACCTAATTCAGATTTGTGAGAAGACGTTCCACTAAGTTCTTTTCCTTTGAACATTGTGGTGAGTCCTCCACCCATTCAGAAGACTTCAGTTATGAATCAGTATATTTATTCATTTTAGTTGTTTGAGTTTTCAGGTAGTTTGGTGTAACACCTCGAAAATCTGAACTAGGATAGAACAAGAGAGAAGGGCAAACAACAAAGGGGTCCATGGGTCGTGAAGAGGACCACGACCTATCACACTTCTCATGGTGTTGAAACCAGCCTCTGTAGATGACCACGGGAACTTTGATGGTCCGTGAAGCATCACACGGACCGTGAAAAGAGGCACAGAACCCTAAAGCTACTGTGAAGGACCACAATCACCTAAACAGTCTGTGGAGCTTCACAGAGACCGTGAAGTCGTCTGTGAAAGGAGTTGATCAAGTTTTGAGTTGTTGGTAAACTTCAAACAATCATATATCTCAGCATAATATGAATTAGTGTGGCCCATGACCTATCAAATTAAAGGTCTTTGAGTCATCTTTCCAACGCCACCAAGTTTTCTTAATTCTGATCCCGTAGTGAAATGTTATGCTCATTTTAGTGAAGCATTAACGGATAGGAGAAACTGCACTACCGGCTATGCTCGTAAAGAATTGACGGCTTATTGTCACGACACAAAGTACACCATAGAAGTGACATGGCGTATAGAATCTCGAGAGGCCCTACACAAGCCACTTAGCATACATAAACAATTTCATAGAATCTAACGAGTTTAAAAGACAGATTTTTACAAAAAAGAGTTTGTAAAAAACGAAGCGGATATCTTCATAGTATCAAAGACATCTAGTTCATCAAGAGTGATCGGGACGTAACCCGTATATCACATACAATATCAAAAAAGAACTAAGGACAATAAGCAATAAAGGTTCGGTCTTCGGAACATGAGGACTTACCAATCTTCAATATCTACTAAGTGATCCCTAGCCACGAAGATGTGGAATAGGTACGTTGGACCCTACATTAGTGAAACAATGTGCAAGAGGATTCTTTAGTACAAAAATATACCAAGTATGATAACAATTCAATAAATGTTATGAAATCATGCTAAAGGGACATTTTCGTGATATGCAAAGACCAAGTCAAAACATAAGATAAGAGGGTTAGAAAACATAAATAGTAATTATGATCAATGCAAGTAAAATTATCTTTTGAACACATATGAGATACTTCTTGAAGTAACCTTATTACATTCTTGTGGGAAGTAGCCTCAACCAACATATAGACCATGTGAGCTATAACATGGAATTCAGTGTCTGCCCACTCCGAAAAGGGGTGTCCTACTTGCCAAGGTAAGACTATGAACTTCTAGCTTACGTGGATCAACTAGATAATGTCTATCTTAAGACCATTATCCTATGGGTGCACATAGGTATGTGATAAGGAGATTTCTACTCAAAACCAGGCCTCCACTACTGGAGAGCTTCCATCTCAATATCCTCTCGGTGCTAAGCATAAATCCCACGGAGTAGTTATTAAATTTAACTTGTCTTATTTTTAAGAGATATGGGTAGTCACCGCTTGTCTTATCATGGGATAGCTCCTTAGACCATGCATGAGAAAACCTTTTTCCATCAATGTTCTTTTCATAAAAGCTTTTAAGGTCCATAGTCATTCACTTCATGCTATAAATGCCCTACTACTAATGGAAATAGTTTTGAAATCTTGGTCTATAATCATTGATGGCATATACGGATACCATACTAATCAAGACCTAATTTAGGAAACTAGTCCAAAAGCAATGAGGGCAAGTATAGATGTCGTTCATGTCTTGTGGCCAAGCTTCATAGACCATATAGATACCTTCATCTATAAGCTTCCTTGAGTCATAAGTATTACTTTCATAAAACATGCATTTTTAAATAATTTATAAGCTTCATAATATTTTCAAAGTCAAAGCATCTTAAAATTCATTTACATCTATTTCATAAAGAGAAGACATGCATATTTTAATAAATTCATCTTTCATGATTTAAGACCCACATTAAATCATCATAGCTTAGAAAACATTGGTTATGCATGGGTTCATGCTAAATCAACTTAAAAACATGCAATTACTTCAATTCATGCATAAAAAGTTATAAAACAATCAATTGAATCAACATTGAAAGGAACCATGACATGGATGAAAACCCTAACTTTAATTGGAGATTTCTAATTTGAAAATTGTAGAATTTAGGAAATCTGTGGAGGAAAGAGCTCCATGAAGACTACCATACCTTGGAGTTCAAAGCCCACAAGCAATGGTGAATAATTGGTGACTTGATCTGGAAACCCTAAGTTGACTCCTTCTTCTTCTTTTAGAGAGAGAAATACTGAGAGGAGGAGCTTGATAAATTTTTGGAAATTTAAGAGAATGAATTGAGTTTGGGTGATTTGTGGGGTTTAGAATCATTATATAGGGCTTTTGATAGAAGGCAAAACGACGTAGTATTGAGTTAAAATAATTGATAAAAGACCCAAAAGCCCCTTTATAAATAACTGTTGGACCTCACTAATGGATGGACCTATGATAAGTTTGTCAGACCACGGACCGTCCTGGTCAGCTGTGGGTGGGATTAGAGACTTCCCATTTTGGACCCCAAATCGACGGAACCCATGTACATTCCATGGGTCCATCTATAGGTTGTACATCCCACTGTGGGTTCCAACTTTTTACCTTAAAATCTCACCAAGTCTGGGACTCACCTACGAGACCTACCTACGGCCCATTCATGGGACAATAGGCAGTCCTGGTGAACCGTATAAAAGTACTGGAACTTTGACACGTTTGGAAAAATTGGACTGGCCACCCACGAACTACCTACGGACCGTGTGTCTGTCCACGGGCCATTGGTGGCTCCGTTGGTGCTTGCACTAGATCGTGGAAAAGCTGCAATTTCCTATCTTTTTTAATCTGAGGTGTTACATTATCTCTACCTTAGGAATATTCATCCTCGAATGAGATTCAAGACATCATAAGGAGGGTAGGAACTTTAACCTAACATCCCAACATGAATGTAATCGTATAAATGCACATATCCAAGGAGGATACATCAACTCCAAACTAAAGCATGTCCAAAACATCATTTCATAAGGTCTATATGCAACTCATACTCAAATGCTCTTATACAGAAAGCAATCAATTAATCTAAATCATATCTTTGAAAAGTTCAAAAAAAAAAAATCATGAGCATGCATGCATGAGGAAACTTGAGAATGACTAAGACACACAAATCCTAAAGAGTGAACCATAAGGGGCTAAGGCCTCAAGCTTGACTCGAAGATAGAAGGAAAAAGATAACGATACTAAGACATCACAGCGCTTCTGACCTTTCATACACGAAACCATAACAAGGAACTCTTCCAAAATTAACATAGTCCCACACACACATCAACCATGAAGCACACCATCTCCCCCTTGGGAGCAAACCTCTCTAGCATTTTAAAATCCATCCCCATCAACCCAATCATAATAGTAAAGTCATAACAACCACAGAACTATTGAGGTAAACACATAATAAGTTTCCGCAAGGATTTCAACGACTACTCCAAACACAATAACCATACATGGAGTCTTACCATAGCCAATGAAACACAAAATTTAAAGCAATGCATAACCACAAGCTAAAAGACAACAACTCACCAATTACTGCACCCGGGGAACCCTCATGAACTTGTCGAGTTTGAAAAGAATAAAACCTATCTTGTTTGCTACCATCACTAGGACCAGAGTAAGGGAAGGGTTCAGCCCATCGACGATTATCTCCCTCTTTCTAGCAACTGAACAAAATCCCTTATCTTATGATCTATCTTTCCAAAACAAAAACATGCATTTGAACTGCTAGACACTCGCTGTTATATCTTCTCCCACACTCCTGACACTCGGGCCACATTTGCTTACTAGAACCCTTACCTTGAATGTGAAGAATCACCATCATCCCTTCTTGCCCTCTTTGAATCTCTAGTTTTCTCCTGAAGATTTCCTTCTTCTATTTGTTGTGCATGAACCATCAAATGGTAAACATCCATCTCCTTAACAAGCATGGCGGATAAGCTTTCTTTGACCACTAAGTCAGAAGCACCATACACAAATTTACTTATCCTTTCCCTTTAATCGGCATCCATAGTTGGAGCATATTTAGACAATTGTGTGAATTTCAAAGAATATTCATTCACACTCATATCCCCATAAATGAAGGTTAATGAACTCAAGTACCTTTGCCTCCCTTATCTCTAGGGGAAAGAAACTATCAAGAAAAGCAACCTTATATTTCTCCAAATATAGAGGACACCTTATCTACCGCTCTCTCTTTTTTCCATTAGTTGAACCAAACTGGAGAAACAACCTTAAGTTGATAAGTGGCCAATTCCTCCTTTTCCACTGGCGCCACTCCCATGATCATCAACACCTTATACACCTCATCAATGAACTCTTGAGGATCTTCCTCAACTTTAGACCCATGAAATTTCGAAGGATTCATTCTAGTAAAGTCTCTTACGCTTATAACCTTTCTAAACCTTGTGCTCTAAATACCAAGTTTGTCACGACCGAAAGTACAGTCTAGAAGTGACATGGCGTATAGGAGCCCGAGAGGCCATACACAAGAAACTTAGTATACATAAATAAGATCATAGAATCTAACAATTTTAAAAGAAAGTTTTCATCATAAAAGATTTTGTCAAATACGAAGTGGAAGTCTTCATAGATTCAAAGCCATCTAGTAGATCAAGAGTAATCATGATGTAACCCATACATCACATACAATTTCATAAAAGAACTAAAGACAATAAGCAATAAAGATTTGGTTCTTGGAACATGAGGACTCTCTAATCTTTAATATCTACCAAGGGACCCTAGCAACGAAGATGCGGAATAGGAACATTGGACCCTACATTAGTGAAACAATGTGCAAGAATATGTGTTAGTACAAACATGTACCAAGTATGATGGCAATTCATAAATGTTTTGAAATCATGCTAAAGGGACATTTTCGTGATATGCAAAGACCAAGTCAAAACATAAGATAAGAGGGTTAGAAAACATAAATCGTAATCATCATAAGTGCAAGTAGAATCATCTTTTGAACACATGTGAGACACTTCTTGAAGTAACCTTTGTACATTATTGTGGGCAGTAGCCTTAACCGACATATTGACCATGTGTGCTATAATATGTAATCTGGTGTTTGCCCCACACAGAAAAAGGGTGTCTTACTTTCCAAGGTAAGACTATGAACTTCTAGATTATGTGGATCCACTAACTAATGTCAATCTTAAGACCATCATCCTATGGGGTCCCATAAGTATGGGATAAGGAGATTGCTACTACAAACCCGGCCTCAACTATGGGTGAACTTCCATCTCAATATCCTATCGGTGCTAAGCATAAATCCCACAGAGTAGTTATTAATCTTAACTTGTCTTATCTTTAAGAGACATAGGTAGTTGCCGTTTGTCTTATCATCGGATAACTCCTTAAACCATGCGTGAGAAAACCTTTCACCATCCATTATATTTTCATTATAGCTTTTAAGGCCAATAGTCATTCACTTCATGCTATAATGCCCTATTACTAATGGAAATAGTTTTGAAATCATGGTCTATAATCATTGATGACATATCTGAATACCATTCTAATCGAGACCTAATTTAGGAAAATAGCCCGAAAAGCATTGAGGGCAAGTCTAAATGTCGTTCATGTCATGTGGCCAAGCTTTAAAGAACGTATAGATACCTTAATCTATAAGCTTCCATGAGTCATATGCATGACTTTCATAAAACATGCATTATTCAATAATTCATAAGCTTCATCATATTTTTAAAGTCAAATCATCTTTAAATTCATTTACATCTATTTCATAAAGAGAAGACATGCATATTTTCATAACTCATTTTTCATGGTTTAAGATCCACATATATCATCATAGCTTAGAAAACATGGTTTATGCTTGGGATCATGTGAAATCAACTTAAAAACATTTAATTACTTCAATTCATGCATAAAGAGTCGTAAAACAATCAAATGGATCAATATTGAAAGAAACCCATGACGTGAAAGAAAACCCTAACTTCAGTTGGAGAATTCTAACTTTAAAAATGGAGAATTTAGAAACTCCATGGAGGAAAGAGCTCCATAGATTAAGAATATCATACCTTGGAGTTCAACGCCCATAACCAATGGTGAACTAGAGACTCTATATTGAAACCCTAAGTTGACTCCTTCTTCTTCTTGAGAGACAAATATTTGAGAGGAGAAGCTTGATCAACTTTTGAAAATTTAAGAGAATGAATTGAGTTTTGGTGATTTGGGTGGTTTAGAATCATTATATAGGGCTTTCGGTAGAAGGCAAAACAACGTAGAATTGAGTTAAAATAATTGGGAAAAGGCCCAAAAGCCCCTTTATAAATAATTGTCGGAACACACTAACAGCTGGACCGACGGTCCGTTGGTCAGACCATAGAAAGTCCTTGTTAGTCGTGGGTGGGATAAGAGACTTTCCATTTTGGACCCATCAACGGAACCCATGTACGGTCCGTGAGTCCATCTACAGGCCGTACATCCCATAGTGGGTTTCAACTTTTTATCTTAAAATCTCACTAAGTCTGGGACTCACCTATGAGACCTACCTACGGCCCATGCATGGGACAACGGGCCATCTTGGTGAACAGTATAAAAGTACTAGAACTTTGACACTTTTGGAAAAATTATAGTGGCCACCCACGAATCTACCTACGGACCGTGTGTCAGTCCACGGGTCGTTGGTGGCTCTGTTGGTGCTGGCACCAAATCATGGAAAAGCTGCAATTTTCCATCTTTTTTAATACGAGGTGTTACACTCATGAAGCCCCTCTTCTAAGTCACCTCGTCAGTTATTAATTTAGGGTCATTGTGGTCTTTTCCCAAAGTATTTGGTACCAAAACTACATTGTTTTAAACCCTATCTCAAGTCCTATATAAGTTAATTAAGCCCAAAAACTACCAATTCAAATTCACTCTCCTAAATTCCCAAAACTTTACCAAATTCATCATCTCCAAAAATCTTGTCTCTAGAAAAGGAAGAAGAATAAGCTCTGGTTCTTCAAGTTCAAGTCTCCTTTATTCATTATTGCTTAGGGATTCAATCAAGGTATGCAGGGAGTTCATCAATGGATTCATTTCAGGCATTGGGTTTCCAAAGTTTCTTTAATTATCCAATTCAATTTCTCAAGATTTGATTATATTTTCACTCAATTCCTCATGGGTTCTATTTGAATGGATTCAACTGCTTATTATGATATTATTTGGATTACTTGTATTTAATTACATAATTTTCAACCAATTCCATGTGAACCCATGCATTGATCTATGAATTTTGACTATGAACCCTAATTTACATGAATTCATGAAGAAGCTTCAATCTATGAATATGTTTTTATTAATTAATGTATGTTTTTATGAATGCAATGTTTATGAATCAAGTAAGCTTATAGATGAAGGTATATATATGTTCTATGAAGCTTGGTCATATGACATGAATGACATCTATATTTGCCCTGAATGCTTTTTCTGGCTATTTTCCTAAATTTGGTCTTAATTAGTATGGTATACGGATATCATTGATTATAGATCAAACTTTCAAAACTATTTCCATTAGTAGTAATACATATCGAGAATGAAGTGAACGATTATGGGCCTTAAAAGCTATTATGAAAAGATCATGGATGGTGAAAGGTTTTCTCACGCATGGTCTAAGGAGCTATCCTATGATGTTTCTAGCTTGGATTAATATCTTGATTGTACTTTTCCATGGATAATAAGATGAGTAAGATGAAAGACTAATTCATGGGATTTATGCTTAGCACCGAGAGAATATTGAAATGGAAGCTCTCCTGTAGCTTGAGGTCGGGTTTCTAGTAGCAATCTCCTTATCCCATACCTATGTACCCCCATAGGATGATTTTTTTAGACAGACATTAGCTAGTGGATCCACGTAAGCTAGAATATCATGATCCTTACATTGGCAAGTAGGAAACGCCGTTTCTATGTGGGGTAGACCTGGATTACATGTTTTATCTTGCATGGTCTATATGTCGGTTTATGATAAACGTCCCACAAAAATAACTAAGTTGATTTCTAATGTTTTATGCATCTTCCTTTATGATTTAACGATGCATTGACCATGTTCATGATTTATGAAACTTCTTAAATGATTTTACTATGTTTTAACTTGGTCATGCATTCCATGTTTTCGATTATGTCCCTTTATGATGTTGTCTTATGTTTTATAGCATTCCCCTCATACTTAGTACATTCCATGTACTAATGCATACTTAGTGAGTCCTCATACTTTGAGGATAGTGTCACTTTTCCAGCTTTTTTGTCATTTATGTTTTTGACTTTGTATGTGATGTATGAGTTACGTCCCAATCACTTTTCTTATGATGTATTAGATGGATTTTTGAGACAAATTTTAGACTACCACTATTGTCAAACTCTTTATGATATAAAACTATCTTTTGAATTCTATTATCTTGTATGATGTATGCTAAGTGGCTTGTGTAGGGCCTCTCGGGATCGTATATGTCATTTCACGTCTAAGGTGTACTTTGGGTCGTGACATCCGGGGTCTTGTCTTGAAAAATTATTATATTCAGTTTAGAGGCTTTCAGACATTAGAATTCAGTTGTCATGGACTTATTGTTGAACTCTCCTTTAGTTTTGATTTTAGTTTACATCTTCTGCTTTAGTTTTCATATGATATGCTTAGCTATGCTATGAAAAGGGTTAGTTTGGGATAACTCCTGGTTCCAGATACGTGTCTTCCATAGGGTATAGACTGGGATCGTGACATACATTTATTAATAGGAGGTACGAGACGTTTAAGAAACTTTTCTTCTTTCATTACTCTAATGTCATGCGATAGAGTTGAACTCTTCAAGGTCTTTATCCTAACTCTTATTATATATCTTTTTCAGAACATGCCTCCAAGAAGAGCCCCTTACTAAAAGAATCTCAACGAGTGTTGGCTAAGGACATGACCGCACCAGCTAACCAAGAGGTTGTAACTCCCATGAACCTATGTATGGGTACTGCGGCAACAAAGGTAAGAGACTTTCGGAGGATGAATCCACCTAAATTCCATGGTTCGAAAGTGGATGAGGATCGACAAGAAGTCATTAAGAGAATTCATAAACTTCTAGATATTATGGGAGTGACTCTAGTGGAAAAGGTGGATTCGGCCTCTTATGAACTGAAAGGGATTACTCAAGTGTGGTTTGCTCAATGGAAGGATGAAATGGCATTAGATACGGGTCCCTTGTATTGGGGAAAGTTTAGAGAAGCATTTTTTCATTGGTTTTTTCCCCTTGAGATTAGGTAGGGTAAGGTGCAATAATTCATATGCCTAAGGCAAGGTAATATGAGTTTGAAGGAGTACTCTTTGAAGTCCACTCAATTGTCAAAGTATGCTCTGACAATGGTTGCCAACTATAGGGAACGAATGAGTCACTTTGTTTCAGGTGTATCTGAAATGATGGAAAAAGAATATAGAATTGCCATGTTAATTAACGAGATTGATATCTCAAGGTTGATGACTCATGATCAACAAATCGAGAGGAAAATCTTAAGGAGAAGGTTAGACAGTCAAAAAGGGAAACAACGGATAGTGGTGATTTCACTCACTCTATGTTTGGAAGAAATGGATGTTCTTAGTTTTGGAAAAGTTTCTCCAGTCTGACTTTATCTAGTGCTACAGTTCAATGGCAATACAAGGATAGTGTCTCTAACCTTAAGCCTTAAGGAGGTAGTTCTAGTAGCTCGTCATTCCCCCTATGACAAAGGTGTGGCAAGAGTCATCAGGAGAGATGCTTAGCCGATATTTATGGTTACTATAGTTGTGGTAAGAGTGATCACAGATTGACATGTTGCCCTTTTCTTTTTAGAAAGGGAAAATATAGTTGTCAGGTTTAGCCTAGTGATTTTTTAGTCGCCTGAATCAGCACAGTCCTTTTTCTAGTTTTGGAGGTACTTTGTATCAGAGCAGGTTTTATGCCCTTCAAACTTAAAAAAAGGATCATAAGGGTTCTCCAGTGATTGGTATGGTGCAAGTTTTTCAATTTATTGTTTATGCATTGCTTGCTTCATGTGCTACATTGTCTTTTCTGACTCCTTATATGGCTATGAAGTTTTATTTCAATCAAGAAATCTTTTTGAACCTTTCTGAGTCTCTACTCTTGTTTGTGATTCCATTATTTCTAGACGGATATAAAGAAATGCCCAGTTTCAGTTTTCCATAAATTCACCATAGTTAATCTTGTTGTGTTAAGCATGATATATTTTGTTGTCATTCTTGGGATGGCTTGTCTTCATTCATGTTATGCTTCCATTGATTTTAGAACCAGAGTAGTCACATTCTAGGTTCCAAATGAACCTATATGAGTATGTAAGGGTGGAAATTCAGTACCTATAGGTTAGTTATCTCGTCCCTTAAGTTTAGGAAAATAATTTCTAAAGGTTTCATCTATCATCTTGTTCGGGTTAGGGATACGGATTCGAAAGTCCCTACTATTGTGTTTGTTGGAGTTGTGGATCGGTTTTTTGATGTATTTCTCGATGATCTTTCTGGCATTCCCCAAAAGAGGGAGATAGACTTTGGAATTGACCTTTTTCAAGATAGGCAACCTATCTCTATTCCTCCTTACCATATGGCTCTAGCATAGCTTAAGTAGTTTAAGGAGCTATTGAAGGATTTTTGGGATAGGGTTTCATTAGACCAAGAATCTCACCAGGGGGTGGTCTAGTTTTTTTGTTCGATAGAAGAACGGTTCACTTCATATGTGTATTAATTATGACCAATTAAAAAAAGGTCATGCTAAAGAATAAGTATATTATTCCAAGGATCAACAAATTGTTTAATCAACTCAAAGGTACTAGTTTCTTCTCAACGATTGATCTTTGATCAAAGTATCATTAGTTAAGGGTGAGGGAAAGTGATATTCTAAAGACAACTTTTTGTACTCGTTATAGTCACTATTATTTCTTAGTAATGTATTTTTGTTTGACTATTTCCCCAATAACTTTCATAAATCTAATAAATAGAGTTTTTAAGCAATACCTCGAAATGTTTGTGATCGTGTTTATTGATGATATATTGATATACTCACAGAGTGAGGGTGAACATGTTTATCACCTAAGGACCGTTTAACAAATCCTCAAGGCTCATCAGTTGTTTGCTAAGTTTAGAGAATGTGAGTTTTAGTTGAGGTTCGTTGCTTTTCTTAGACATATAGTTTCCGATGAAGGTATTCAAGTTTATCCGAAGAAGACTAAGGTAGTTAAGAGGTGGCTGAGACCTCTTTCCCCTTCAGATATTCACAGCATCTTGAGATTGGCCAGTAATTATAAAAGGTTTGTAGAAGGATTTTCCTCTATTGTCTCCCCTGTTACTACATTGAATCAGGAAAAAAGGTGAAATTTCAATGGTTGGAAGCTTCTGAAAAAGTTTCCAAGAGTTGAAGAATCTACTCACTTCAGCCCCAATCAGACTCTACCGAAAGGGTCCGATGGTTTTATTGTGTATTGTGATTCTTCATGGTTTGTTCTTGGTAGTGTTTTGATGCAAAATAGGAAAGTTATTGCTTATGCTTTGAGGCAATTGAAATTTAATAAAAAGAATTATCCGACTCATGATTTAGAGTTGGCGGTGGTGGACCTTACTTTGATTATTTGGAGACATTATCTCTATGGTGTTAATGTGGGTGTGTTCACTAATCATAAGAGTTTCCAATATGTGTTAAAGGAAAAGGATTTGAATCTTCACCAAAGGAGGTGGCTTGAGTTGTTGAATGATTATGATATGAGTGTTCTTTATCATCCATTCAAGGCAAATGTGGATGTCAATGCTATTAGCCGATTGCCGGTGAGTATTGATGCTAACATGGAATATGGCAAAAAGGAGTATGAGACCATTTTGATTGTCTTCAAAAAGTAGCTTTAAGTAAAAAATAAAAAGTCAAACTTAAATGACTTTTAAGTGAAAAATAAAAATTAGGGGGAGACCTACTTTTGGTTTTTAATCTTATTAAATCATTTTAAACTTATTTTAAGTTAACTTTCACCTTGCCAAACACTTCTAAAAGGTAAAAATTACTGAAAAGTAGGCTATTAGTTTCGGATTTTCATAGACTAGCTTGATTGGGTGTTTGCTTGGTTTACTCCGAGGATGGTGGTGTCATAATTTAGAATGGCTCAAAATTGTCTCTTGAATCAGATGTAAAGGGTAAGAAAGATCTTGATCCGACCATAGTTGAGTTGAAACATTGGATATTGTGATTTGTTACCAAGCTCGGTTATGTGTTCTGAATGTTGATGAATTTAGGCAACAAATTTTCTCAGAATCTCATAGTTGGTGATATTTTATTCACATGAGAGCCACAATTTAGAAGTCCCCTCTATAGGGCATCAGTTTTTACTGATCACTCCACAGTCATGCCTTTATACCCCTGGCAAGGTATATTAGGTCCTCTTGGTGGAGCGTATACATAGGACTCCACGTTTAGCTCACATGGTTTATGTCAGTTAATGGTAGCTCCCACAGTCATACTCTTATTGCATCGACCATGTTATCAACATTTACCTCAGTATTCAGTTTAGCATGTTATCTTCATGATTAGTACTTGGTCATCGCATCTAGCCCAGTTTTCAGTTATACTTCAGTAGTAGCCTATTTCCATGTTAAGTTTATATTGTTCAACTTAGTATATATATCTTGAATGCTGAGTACATTTAAAGTACTTATGCATACCTTTGCACTTCATCATTCTATGATGTAGGTTCAGGCGCTCAGCATACAGATCATGCTTAGTTTGAGTTCTAGCCCATACTCAACAACTTCAGTGGTCAGTCCTCATAGTTTGAGGACATTTCTTTATCCTTTTGGTTTAGTTAGCTTATTATCAGTCTTTCAGTATTTTCTTGAGTTAGTTGGAGATTTCTCCTAGCAGCTCATCAATATTAGAGGCTTTCAGACATAGAGTCAGTATTCAGTTGTTTCAGGTTTTTCACCATTGATATTTGGTTATACTCTCACTTGAAGTTCTTTTAGTTTTGATTCACTTTACAGTTATGCTTCCTCTTACTTAGTTGTATTTCACTATGCTTGTGATATGCCAGACTCAGGGTTAGCTTGGGGTCACTTTTAATCCTAGGTCTCGTGTTACGTCTAGGCGGTAGTCTCGGGGCGTGACAAACTACTTTTGTCAAACTTTTTGAAATAAAATGCTACTTTTAAATTCTTTTTGTTTTCTATTATATTGTATGATGTATGCTAAGTGGATTGTGTAGTGCCTCTCTGGGTCTTATACGCCATGTCATGTGTAGGGTGTACTTTGGGTTGTTACATTAGAAAGGTACAAGGATGTCTCACAAGCCACGTCAAGTAGAATCTAGTTCATGAGTTTGAAGCGCGTCACCCTTGTGAATAAGAGGCTATAAGATGTTTAGGAAACTTCACTTCTTTCATTATTCTAAAGTAGTGCAATATAGTGTAACTCTATAAGTCTCTCTTCTAATCCTTATTTCATGCTTTTTAGCATATGGCCCCTCGAAGAGCAAACATTAAATGGAATGTGGGTGTGAATGTTGAACAAGAAGATCCTCAAGCTCTTCAAGCTCCGATCAACCCTTTGGCTGAAAAAGTGACTAATGCAGAATTCTAAGCCGCTTTTAAAGTGCTGGTTGAAGCTATGATAGCTCAAGCCAATAGAGAGGATGTGGTCCCCATAAACTCAAATATGGGTACGACGCCAATTAGATTTAGCGACTTCACTAGAATGAATCCCCCGGAGATTCATGGTTACAAGGTTCAGGAAGACCCTCAAGAGTTCATTGATAAGGTGTATAAGATATTGATGATAATGGGTGTGACACTGGTGGAAAAGGTAGGATCGGCTGCTTATCAACTTAAAGGTGTTGCTTTAGTTTTGTTTGATCAATGGAAGGAAGAGATAGATTGGTTCTTTCCCCTCTAGATGAGGGAGGAAATAGTGTGAAAGAATATGCTTTGAAATTCACATAGTTGTGCAAATATGCTCCTTCTATGGTTTCTGATTCTAGGGCATGGATGAGTACGTTTATTTAGGGTGTGTCTACCGCCATTCTCATTAGGAAATGGATATGTCTTGGCTAATGATATATGCTCAAAAAATAGAAGAGGATAAACTTAAGAAAATATCTAGGGAGGCAAAGAGGGCAAAGACCGATGATAGTAACTTTTCACATTCGAGCTCTAATGGACATGGTAGTTCCAGATTTCGACAAAGGTCCTCCGGTCAAGGTTCCTCTAATGCTCCAGTCCCAAATTTTAACAAAGATAAGATGTCTAACCCTTAGCCTCAAGGAGATGGTGGTGGATTTACTTTGTATACTTGTACCAGGCGTGGAAGGAAGCATGATGGTAAATATCTAGCCTGTTGTAGTGCATGTTTTGGTTGTGGAAAGATGGATCATAAGGTAAGAGATTTCCCTTGAGTTGCAAAGAATGAAAGATATAATTGTTGATGGGCTCAACCTTACCCTTTATCAGGTTCTAGTGAAAATCAGAAACAGAAAAGGTTTTATGCTTTTCAAACATGTCATGATCAAGAGGGTTTTCCTGACGTGGTTACTGGTATGTTTAAAGTCTTTCATCTTTATGTTATGATTTATTTTATCCGTTTTCTACTCTGTCTTTTGTGACGCCATATAAGGCAATGAGATTTGATATTTCTCCGGATGTGTTATTAGACCCTTTTTCTATCTCTACTCCTATTAGTGAATCTGTTGTGGCTAAGAGAGTCTATAGAGATTGTCTCATCTCTCTATCACATAGAGTCAATCATGTTGATCTTTTAGAGAATGATATGTTAGATAACGTTATTCTTAGTATGGATTTGCTCCATTCTTGTTATGCTTAAGTTTATTGTAGAACCCGAGGTGTTAAATTTCAGTTTCTAAATAAAGTCGTCCTAGAGTGGAAAAGGGGAAATTTTATGCCTAAGAATCAATTTGTTTCTTGTCTTAAAGCTAGAAAAATGATTTCTAAGGGTTTCATATATCATCTTTTTCAGGTTAGGGATACATATCTTGAAACCCCTATTCTTGTGTCATTCTCCATTGTTAATGAGTTTCTGGAAGTGTTTCCAGATGATCTACTCGGTATTCCTTCCGAAAGAGAATAGACTTTGATTGACCTTCTCCTAGATATGCAACCTATCTTTATTCCTCCATATCGTATGGCTCTGGCAGAACTTATGGAATTAAAGGAACAATTGAAAGACTTGTTAGGTAAGGGTTTTATCCGACTGAGTATCTCTCCATGGGGAGCTCTAGTTTTGTTTGTTCGTAAGAAGGATGGTTCACATCGCATATGTATTGACTACCGAAAATTGAACAAGGTCACCATTAAGAATATGTATCCTCTTCCAAGGATAGATGATTTTCTTGATCAACTCAAAGGATAAATCTACTTCTCTAAGATTGAAATCCAATCGGGTTATCACCAATTAACGATTAAGGAAGATTAAATCACGAAGATGGCTTTTGGAAGTCGGTATGGTAATTTTGAGTTTTTGATAATGTAATTTGGTTTGGCTAATGCTTCGGCCTCATTTATGGACTTGAGGGATAGAGTGTTTAGAAAATATCTTGATATGTTTGTGATTATGCTCATTGATGACTTCTTCATTTACTAACGGAGTGAGGATGAAAAAGCCGACCATTTGAGGATTGTGTTTCAAGTCCTCAAGGACATATAACTATTTGCAAAGTTTAGTAAATTCAAGTTTCGGCTGAGAATTGTGGCTTTCCTTGGTCATATTATTTCCATTAAGTGTATTGAAGTAGATCCTAATAAGACAAATGCGGTTAAGAATTAGCCTAGACCTCTATCCCCTTCAGATATTGGAAGTTTCTTGGATTTGGCTAGATATTATAGAAGGTTTGTGGGAGGGTTTTCTTTAATTGCCTCTTTATTGACTGTATTGACCCAAAAGAAAGTTAAGTTCTTATGGATGGAAGCGTGTGAGAAGAGTATCCAAGAGTTGAAGGATATACTCACTGCGGCTCCTATTTTGACTTTATCATAATGATCTGATTGGTTTGTTGTTTGTTATGATGCTTCAAGGATTTAATTAGGGTCTTCTCTAATGAAAAATGGGAAAGTTATTTCTTATGTTTCAAGGCAACTTAAGATTCATGAAATGAACTATCTTACCAACGATTTGGAGCTAGTGGCGGTTGTTTTTTCCCTAAAGATTTGGATGTGCTATTTCTATGCTGTCCATGTTGATGTCTATCCCAATTACAAGAGTTTACAATATGTGTTCAAGCAAAAGGATCTAAATATTTGCCAACATAGATGGATAGAACTCTTGAAAGACTATAACATGCGTGTCCTTTATCATCCGGCCAAAGCTAATGTGGTGCTTGCTGCCTTTAGTCGGTTGTCCATGAATAGTGTTGCACATGTTAAGGAAGGTAAGAAAGAATTGGTTCGTGATTTACATAGACTAGCTCGACATGGTGTTCGGTTGGTTGATACAAGTGAGGGTAGTGTTATGGTTCATAGTTGTTCAGAATAATCATATGTGTCGGATATGAAGCGTTGCTTAAAAAGTTTGTTGATGCTTTCTCCTAGGGGGAGATGGTATGCTTCCATATCAAGGGCGTTTATGTGTTCTTGTTGATGACCTTAGAGAGAAGATTTTAACAGAATCCCATATTTATCGATATTTCATTCACTCGGGAGCCACCAAGATTTACCTAGATTTATGGGAGGTCTATTGTTGGAATGGGATGAAGAAGAATATTGTGGAATTTGTGGCAAAGTTTTCTTATTGTCAGCAAGTAAAAGTTGAGCATCAGAAACCGAGTGGTTTTGCTGAAGACGTTAACATTCCTACATTGAAATGGGAAGAGTTGAACCTGGACTTCGTTACAGGCTTACCTCGCACTAATCATCAGTTTGACTCCATTTGGGTTATTGTAGACTGAATGATGAAATCGGCTCAATTTCTTCCTTTTAAGACTTCATTCTCACAAGAGGGTTATAAAAAGCCTTATATTACAGAAATTGTAAGGTTGCATGGAGTGCCTTTGTCCACTATCTCTGATCGAGGTACTTAATTTACGTCTCAGTTTTTGAAATCATTTCAAAAAAGTCTCGGTAGTCAAGTGAAACATAGCACAATTGTTCATCCGCAGACTGATGGACAAGCTGAGCATACTATTCAGACTTTAGAGGATATGTTGAGAGGTTCTGTAATTGACTTCAAAGGAAGTGGGGATGAACATTTTCCTTTAATTGAGTTAATTTATAACAACTACTATCATTCTAGCATTGGGATTACACTGTTTGATGCTCTGTATGTAGGGGGTGTAGGTTTCCTATTGATTGGTTTGAGGTTTTTGAGGTTGCTTTGATAGGGCCCAAGCTTGTCATTAGGCGAGGGAAAGGTTCGACTTATTCGTGAAAGGTTGAAAACGACTAAAAGTCGACAAAAGTCTTATTCCAAAGTTAGAAAAAGTGAACTAGAATTTGATATTGATGATTGGGTTTACTTGGAAATTTCACCCATGAAAGATATCATGGGGTTTAGAAAGAAAGGGAATCTTAGTCCCCGATATGTGGGCCCATATCAGATTTTTAGGCTCATTGGCAAGGTTACTTATGAACTTGAGTTTCTTAATTATTTAGCATCGGTACATCCACTATTCTATGTATCCTTGTTGAAGAAGTGTGTTAGAGATCTAACATCTATTGTTCCTTTGGAAGGTTTTTGAGATAAAGAGAATCTTTCTTATGAAGAAATTCCTCTTGAGATTTTACACCAACAAGTTCGGAAGTTTAGAAACAAAGAAGTTGCTTCCGTGAAAGTTCTTTGGAGTAATCAATTAGCTGAGGGTGCTACTTGGGAGGCCGAAGCCGATATGATGTCTCGGTATCCTCTTCTTTTCCCCTCCACTCCTACTCTAGCGTAAGGTATTAGCCTTATGGTTCATTCTTATGGATTCATGTCTTTTAGTCATTATCATGTTTCCATATATGTGCAGGTTCATGAAAACTTATTTTTTGATGTTATGATTTACCTTGGAGTTATTCTCCATGATTATGTGCATTTTGATGAAAATGCATTCATGTTGGGTTGTTAGTTTCTCTCCTAATCGATTCATGTTAGTTTGAGTCCCATTCGAGGATGAATTTTCCCAAAAGGGAGATATTGTAATACCCCTGAAATGGAAAGATCAAAAAGGAAAGAAAAATGCAGAATTGTGTTGTTAGTAGTGGAATACGAGTCACATCTACGAACCGTAGGATATCCTACAGGCCATAGAAGGGCAACCGTAAAAGTTGGGTTGAGTTTTGGAGATGCTAACTTTTTGAAGTTTGGCCTAAGTCTGAACACGACGAACCTTAGGATTTACGACGAATCGTAGAAAGGTTCTGTAGGAAGGTCCCAAACTAAGTTGAAATTTAAGGTCAAAGCTGAGTTCTATGGTGTAGAACATCCTACAAGCTGTAGAAAGGTTTCATCCAAAGTTGGTCCAACTTTAAAGTTTCTAAACTATTCTATGATTGACTAGGACGGTCTGTAGAAAGTCCTACGGACTGTATGTCCAAATCATAGAAAGGGGTCGGCAATTATTTTAAGGGATTTTGGGTCTTATCCCTAGGTGTTTAATACAAAAACACGTTGTTTTAATGCCTATTTCAAGACCGTTATAAGTGAATTTAGTCTTAAGACTACCCATGCTAAATCATTCACCTAATTATTAAATTTGCCTCCAAGATCACCCCCAAAATCCTATCTAAGGCTAAGGAAGAAGAAGCTATGATTTCTGTTCAAATTCCCATTTAACCATAGCTTTTGGGCATTGATCCCTATGGTATGTTTGTATTCACCTATGGAGCCCTTTCCTCCATAGTGTTCCTAAAATCTTCAAATTTTATAAGTTAGGGTTTTATTCAATCTTCATGAGTTCTTTGCAATTATGATTCAATTACTTGTTTCTTATCTTCTAATGTATGAATTGAAAGTTTTTACCCGATTTTACATAGAATTCAAATGAACCCATGGATGATATATGATTTTAAACTATGAATACGTGATGAAGCTTGTGAACAAGGAAAGATGAATTTATTAAGATATGCATGTTATATGAAATTTATGTAAATGATTTGAGAATTCTTTGAGACTAAAGTATATGTTGTTGTGAAAGGTTTTTTCACACTCTACCAAGAACATGATTGTCAAATAATTTTCTCACATAAAGGATTCATAAGGTTGAAAGTTTTTCTCACATAATTTAAATCAAGTTTAGGAGCTATTCTGAATAAACTCTAGCTTGAATTGGTTTCTTAATTGGGCTTTTCCATTGATGATGATGTTACTATGATTAATGACAAGTTTGTCGGAGATTACTTAGTACTGAGTGGACTAGAGGTGATTGCCCATGTCCCATCAACTATGTGCCACCATAGGACGATTGTCTCAGATAGAATTTAGCTAGTGGATCCACTTTAGCTCAGATTCATGGTTCTTACCTTGGCAAGTAAGGACATTACTTTTAGGTGTTAAATGGACACCCGATTCCATTTATAGATCACATGATCTATGTCAGTTACATAGTAAACTTCCCACAATAATGAATAAGGTTACATTATGAAAGTATCTCACAAATGTTTTAAAGATGTTTAGCTGGCATTGACCATGATTCAGATTTATGTTTCTAACCCCTTTTTTATTATTCAATTTGGTCATTGCATTTCATGTAAAGTCCTTTTTTGTATAATTTCCTAACTCTTATGCATTGGTATCATACTTAGAACATTTCATGTATTAATGCATACTTGTGCCTATATTGTTTCACTAATGTAGGATTCGATGCTCCTACCTATAATACTTGTGGCTACTTGATCTCTAGGCACTCAAGGATTGGTGAGTCCTCATGTTTTGAGGATCAAGATACTCTTGTTGCTTTCTTTATTTCAGTTTTCAACTTTGTATGTGATGTGGGAGTTACGTCCCAGTCACTTCTTTATGATGTAATAGATGGATTGTTGAGACTTATGTTAGACTTCCGCTTTTGTCAAACTATTCTATGATATAAAACTATTTCTTTGAAATCTTTAGATGTATGTTAAGTGCTTGTGTAGGGCCACTCAGGGTTCTATACCTCATGTTATACCTAGGGTATACTTTGGGTCGTGACAAACTTCATATTATAGCTCACATGGTTTATGTCAGTTATCGGTAAACATTCCAAAAAACATTATTGTTTTCTCAAAAAAATTATAATTTCCCTATAGAATATGATTTAAATTTATGTTATGATTAACCTTGTCGTGTGATTTAGGAATTTAGCATATCAAGTTTTAACATGTTTTTACTTCATCATGCATTATCACATTTTAAAATTTAGCATGCTTCATGTTTAGGTTTTATGCATCTTCTCCATATTCAGTACATTCCAAGTACTGTTGTATATATTCTCTTGTGCCTATGTTGTTTCATAATATAGGGTCTGATGTTCCTCCATTCGATCGTGGCTAGTGGATTGATCAGGGTTGCTTTGCACTTTTGTGAGTCCTTAAGGTTTGGTACCTTGCCACCACATGTCTTCCTTCTATTATGTCACTTTCAGTTTTCAGAGTATTTTATGAGCTAGGGCTTTTCCTAGTCACACCTCGGATTAGTAAAGACTTTTTGTTAGATTTAGTATGATTCTACATCTATAGTCCTTGTACTCTTTTTTGGTATTCTGTTGAGTTGAAGCTTTAAGACTTATATTGGGCTTTATCTCCTTAATTTTGTTATTCTGTATTCATAGTTACATGCTTATGTCAAGTGGGTTGTTTAGGGTCTCTCGAGATGTTATTCATCATGTCACGTCTAGGGGTAGTTTGGGTCATGATAGTTTAGTTGCATGGGGTGCCTATTTCTATTGTCTTTGATTGAGGTTCACTTTTACCTTTTGGAGGGACTTGTAGCATGGTTTGGGTATTTGTTTAGATAAGAGTATAAATTTTCACCCCTATATGGATAGACAGTTTAAGAAGATCATTTAGGTGTTGGAGGACATTGTTCAGGCGTGTGTGCCTGACTTTGGTTCTCATTATGATCACTATTTGACCTTAGAAGAGTTTTCCTATTACAACAATTATCATTATAGCATTCAGATGGACCCATTTGAGGCTTTGTATGGTAGGAGGTGTAGATCTGTGATTTGTTGGTTTGACGCAATTGATATTGACTCAATTGATACAGACTTGCTTAGAGATCTTTTGGAGCAGGTCAGTTTGATTCAGAGTAGGTTGTTGAAAACCCAGAGTCGATAGAAGAGTTATGGAAATAGGAGAGTTCGAGTTTTGGAGTTTAAGAAGGGTGATCATGTTTGACTTAGGGTATCACCTATGAAAGGTGTGATAAGATTTGGGAAGATGGGCAATCTTAGCCCTAGGTTCACTGACTTTTGATATTTTGGGGCGGATTGTAGAAGTGGCCTATATGTTGTCCCTTCCACCTAGTTTGTCAGCTATACACAAGGTTTTCACATTCCCATGCTTCAAAAATTACCATTTAACCCATCTATTAGTTAATTCGAGTCAGTTCGGATAAGTTTCCAAAGTTGGTTTTGAAATATGGTTGAAAAGTTGTAGTTTTTGGAAGTGTTGAGTTTTAGAAGGTTCATAGTTGTTAAAAGTAATTTTGGCATTGTCACACCCCGAGCCTACCCCCTAGACGTAGCCAGCACTTGAAAACCATTGTTTGTCCCCAAGCGAACACTTGTCCTAGTTGACTACTAAGCAGAAGACTAACACAAGCCTACCCAAGCATCAAAATTGAAGAATCTTTTAAAATAATTTACTGAATCTCAAAACTATCTGAAAATATTGAATATGAAACATAAGTTTTAAAATAAAACATGTGAAACTGAATACTGAAAGACTGACCAAAATTGTGAGTCTATGAAGCCTCTACTGTATAGAGAAAAGTGTTGGACAAGACCCACGACACCTCAAAATGCTAATATTAACAAATCATTAAGTTGGAGTCCTCCGAAAGTAAAGAGCTCTCACCAAAAACATACAAGCGGATGATGTGATCTCAACAAAACTCTTGTTCATGATCCTTAGTACCTGAATATGCATCATGAAATGATGCAGGTCGAATGACATCAATATATTAAATATACGGGTATGTAATAAGTTTGAATAAAACAAATAACTTAACTAAAAGACCGAAAGTAACTCAACTGGAGCATAATCTAAACCATGCTAAAAATCATTAAATGATCTTACTATAAGGATGCAATAATAGAAAATGTTGGTCTCGAATATATATATATAAAATTTACTAGGAAGTTTCTCGAAAAAAATACTTTACTAGGATAGGTCATATAAAGTTTATCTATCTATATATATATATATATATAACTTTATAGAATAGGTCATATTAAACTTTACTTTACTAGGATGTTTCTCTAAAAATCCTTCTTGCGACAGGTGAGGAGTATTGTGTCTTGCGGTATGTGATGAGTAGTGAATTTGAACCAATTTGAGGCCTATTTAACTCAATAATTAGTGTCATCAATACCTAAATATGACCTATTCTAATAATATTTTGATAATTTGCAGCTATGAAAGCTGATGGACAAGGAAAAAATGAATGTTTGAAAGAATGGCCAAAATGCAAAAAGAAGTGTAAACTATATATTTATGATCGCCAAACAAGAAAGGCAGATCGCCTAGTGAGCATCACCTCACCCAAAATGACAGTGCACAACACTTTTCTCTATCAAGATAGGGGGCCGGACTCCGAAGAAAAAGCAACTCACTGATTGAGAATGGGACCTTGTTGACCATCGCCGAAAGTGACAGTGCAAGGAGAATAATTCAAGGCTCGAAAGGCAAACTAAGGTGGTACTCAGCGATATGCCAAATGTGAAAATAAAACTTGAATGATCCTGGTGATTGAGGTTAAAACACCTGAAGCCTTGAGTGAGAGAAGGTGAGCTGAAGCATGAGGGGTGATTCACCTAACGAGTTCGGTGAACCCGACTAACGTCTCTCAAAGGGTAGCGTCTTGATTTTTGGGACAAATTTTGGGAAACAAAAAATAATCTAGAGGAGAGAGAAACAAGGAATCCTTTATTAGACAATTCTTTGGACAATTTTTAAGTTTTTGGAGATGTCTTTGAGATAACTTTACCATGTGAAGAACTCTTTCTAGTTTTTGGGGGGTTTTCAACTTTGTTCTTGAAATTTCCAAATTTATGTTGAATTCAAAATGGGTTTGCTTGTAATTTCTTAATTTCATGTGACCCATGGGTGGTTTCATGAAAAGTATACTTTTTTTGCTTTTTGTGATGGGTGGATAAAATTCCAAGATCTAAGGGTGCAATTATGGGGTTCAGTGTTGATTTAATGTAGTGGTATTGTATTATGCTGTGTTTTGTTGTTGTTCATACATAAATCTGGGCTATTTAGCATGTGGATAACTTATGGATGAGGTTGCAAACTTAATTCCTACTTCCAATCTCTGGTAATGCTCGAAAGAGATTTATTGGAGTGGGTAATTAGTCCAATACTAGCAATTTAGGTTGGATGCCTGTAACTTTCTTGAAAATAGAGGTTATAGGTCGGATCTATTTGCCCTACTTTTGCATCGAATGAGAGAGTAGAGTAAGGTATTAGGTTGTTAAAATTAGTATATAGATGAGACTGAAAGAAGATTCAATACAAATATGCTTTGAGATCGAAAGAAGATTAACGTCATTGAAATGACCTAGTCTATTCATGAATCTTCATCACTATAGAGCTTTAGAATTATCCATATATGACATTGATTTCCAATTCCCACACCTCTAGATTTTATGCTAACTGTTGAATTCTCCGAAATCTTAGTTTAATTGTAACAATTGATAACAAAATATTTTTATTAAATTGGTTGAATCATCCATCCCCTTGTTTTAACTACTACAAATGAATGATTTTAAAATCCAAATGTCTTATAGAATTCTCTATGATATACCATTCCCTGTGAGATTCACACCCAACTCTTAGTGTGGTATTTTTATTGAATAGGCGTCATGTCTCTGCTAATTAGCTTTAAAGGGTAAATTTGAGCATTATGAAAAATGGTGCCAGTCCAGGGGAATGGTTTTTGAGAATACTATTTGCGAAATTTGTTTGTGCATTTGTTTAGTTGTAGTAGATTATTGTTTTATGTTGTTATTGGTTGATTTGCATGCCTAATACAATGAATGACCATGGTAGTGACAATAATAGTCACTGCGGTCAAAATGAAAACATGGGTGATTTGAATGATATGCATGTAAATATTGTTCAAACCACAAGAGCCATTTGAATACCTCCCACAGCTGGGAGGGTTGTCATTCATGTAACCGGAACAATACTACAATTGGTCAAACTAAGAAGAATATTTTGAAGTTTAGCTCATGAGGATCCCTATGAACACCTTAGGAATTTGTGGAGGTCTGTGGCCCGATTGTGTTTTAGAACATCTTGCAAGAGTCCATGAGGTTGAGGTTATTCTCTTTCTCTTTGACGGGTGAAGCTAAAACATGGTTGGCGAAATTTCCAAATAATTTATTACTTTTTGGGAGGAGTTGAATGAAGCTTTCTTGGAGAGATTCTTTCCTCCCTCGAAGATGGTGAAACTTAGAACCCAAATCTAAAATTTCAAGCGCGTTGGAGGTGAACCTCTTCATTAGACTTCGTTGTAGTTCAAGAAACTACTTTTTCAATGTCGAATACATTGTATTCCGAACGATTTGCTGCTGTAATACTTCTATTGTAGCCTTGATTCAGTAAATAAAGGTGTGGATGATCAGTTAGTCCACGGAGAATTAATGAGACAACCGTATGATGTGGCTGCTTTTTGCTAGATGACACGACTAAAGTTAACCGAGAATGACATTCTAGATAAGACAAAGTTTCAACACTACAATTAAGCATGAGCAAGAACAAATCCACAAGAACAATAAACGAGATGAAAACATGGCCAAAATGATGACCCTACTCAATTTGTTGCCTAAACATGTAATGGGAGGTGGACATAAATTTTTGAATGCGGTTTGAACTAATAGTCGGTAGTGCCTGGGTCATTTCATGTTTGAGGCATTATACAATTAAGAAGTTCAATATTTGGGAAACCAAATGGGGGGTTCTCACCCAAATTATCAACGACAAGGTGGGAACGAAGGTTGGAACAAGGATATAGATAATGGTTGGAATGATTGGCGAGGAAGAAAATAGAGAGATAGAGTGACTAAAAAATATAGATATTTACCTCCCCATGATCGTCAATGGCCAAAAGACCCATCTGGGTGAGAAGGAAACCAAACTGAGGAAATTCTTACAAGGATCTTCAACAAGGTTGAAGGGTCCGACAAAGTGTTGAAGGAGTTGAAAAATGACTTCTCCACTTTATCCCAAATGGTGACTTCTCATTCGGTGTTTATCAAGTAGCAGAAGACTCAATTGTGCCAGATCTCCACTAATCTCAGTCCAAGGCAAAAGGGAAGGCTTCCTAGTGACACTGTTCCAAATCCCAAGAATGAATGTTGGGAAAATGATAACTATGTCGTGCCACAACGTTAAATATGATGCTTCTTGTTTGGCGTCCCAAGTCTTTACTTTTTTTAATTGCTTTCAAAAAAGTGTGTTGTAAGTGTAGGTTGAAAAGAAGTCTAAAAGGTTGAATAAAGTACATTAGGTGAAGCCAACACATATATGATGATCCGCCGAAGGAGTTGTGCTGACTCATCTTGTCCACCTTATGGATAGAAAATGTGGAAAAGTGTATTGTCAATTTCGGCAATTTGAGCTCCAAAATGAGATCCATTGAAGTACACTTTGCAGGCTATAACAGGTCCACCAAATCAACCTTTATGTTATGTATTCCTCCAGGCACATTCGGCGAGCTTCAAAACCAATTGGTGATTCACCAAACACACTCGGTGTCGTTAATCATGACCTTTGAAATCTTGAGGTATTTTCTATCCTTTCTTTGGCTATACCTTGTTTGAGTGCTTTTTAGCCCTTATTGTGTGATTTCTAAGTGTGTGGAGTGCATCTACTTGATAGATCATTCAGCCCAGCCATGTTATCCTATTATTTTAGAGTCTTACTTCTAGTTGATGTTGGTTTTCGACTTTCATTGTTCATTTTGAGATATTAATCTTTGTTTGTATAAGGGTTTTAAGACATTTGATGCATGTGATTGTTTAATTTCGTTGGGTAGCCTTGTTATGATCATATTGAATTGTGCCCATGATCTGATTGCCTGTGTTATTGCCTAGAAAATACTAAAATTGAATGTGTTGGTTAAATGTTGGAATTGAAATCTTAGATTTAGTGGATCTTAGTTGAATTTGATGTGGGTGATGTCTGATTAACCTAATTTTGACCTGATTGCATGATTTTTCCAATGATAGATAGTGTGATGACTTTATTAAGGGAAAATCATATATTTGAGCATTACTTTGCAATATCTGGGGGAAGTCTGAGTACCCATGTGTACATAAGCATATAGGTGGATTGTTATGATGTTAGGGAACTTATCTTTGTTGTGTATGTTGGTTTTAGCTGAGAAAATTAGGCATTTGGTTGAACATCTCTTCTTCGGGGGGCCAAGGAGGTTAGGCAAATTGTCGAGTAAGCCCTAGCTCACCTTCTTGAGTGGATATCATATGACCTTGAGCACTGTCCCATTCGGTAACCTTGGCTTAGTTCGCCGAACCCACTAGGAGAATTGCCGAGTGGGAGTGGATATCGCCCATGATGTGTCTTTCTTTTAATTTTACACTGTTAGTTTTGGCAGAGGTTCTTAATCCTCCAAAACAAACTAGGCGAATTCCTGAGTTGGAATTGACTCTGCACTTTGTGCCTGAATCCTTTGAAAATTGCTATGGTCCATTTTAGCGAGCTCACTGGAGCTTTCCTATCATGTTAGGCGATCCGCCTTCCCATTAAGAGATCCTTAGGATATTTTTGAACTGTGATTCCAACTGAATTTGATTTCAACTAACCTTCACCATATCTATGTTTGAATGTGTGTGCTTTGCAAGTTATGGATAGAACAAAGGGTAAAAAGGTGTTGTAGTACACGGAGTCAGATAGAGACTCTCTTCCTCCCTTTCTGTAAAAAGGCATAAGAGTATCTCCATTAACGAACCTTATGAACTACCTCCTGCATAATAAGCCACTCCCTACACTCTTATAGGTGTAGATAATAAACCCCGGAAGAACATTACCAAGAATCAGATAGATGTTTGTTCCATGATAGTATCGCCTCCGCAAGATCAAACCCCTTCTTCTCGTGTTGTCTCGATCATAGCTTCAAGGGACCTTAATAGGCGCACGGCGGAAGGAGAAATAATTATTCTTGAAGAGCGAAGGGTCTCCATAGACAAGGTTATTAGTTATTACCTAGCGATCTGGGACACGATATAGTTCCATCAGCTTGAGGGGTTCATAAGGCCCAAAAACCCTGATGTTGCTCCTTGGGTGCACGAATTCTATACAACCTATGCCTAGGACGTACCAAAGAAGTGTCAGGGCACAGTTTGGAAGTTGCTGCATAAGTTGGAAGTGTGTGGAAAGAAGGTTAAAAGCCATGCTAGGGCACTCAACACTGCACTAGAGATGCCAGAATTTCAGGCAGATATATTTTAACTCTAGATGCGGCATGACCTTGATTCATTGAAATATTGGAGTTCCCCACTTATTTCAAATACTTCTCCTACTTGGATGGTTGATGGTCCCTGAATAGAAAATAAGGAATTTAATGTTTTAGCCCAGTACTGGTTTGGTTTTATTAGCAGCAATATAATGCCCACGTAAAATGAGTACATCTTTCGCCATCCTAAGGCGTTCTTAGTAGGCACGATCATTGATCGAGAACACATAAATGTGGGGTCTATTATTGCGTAGGAGATCAAAATGAGAGCTTTAGAGGAGAAACTTGTAACACCCCGGATTTAGAGAAGGGAAAATATTCACTTCTTAGTCGACGAGGCGATCCGCCGAGTCGACTTGGTGATCCGCCAAGTGGAACCTCCTCACCTTTTGGCTTGATCCCTGATGTCCTGCATTCTGTAACTTTAGGTAAGCCAAGTCGGGCACGCCGTTCCGTTCGGCGTGCCGCCAAAGTCCATCCCCCATCACCTAATTGGTCTGGCTCCTAGGTCAGCTAACTGTAAATTTAGGCGAGCTAAGGGCCCATTTGGCGAGTCGCCAACTGCCCTTCGGTGAGCCTCAACAAGGAGTGTTTTCAGTAGTAAGTGAGGGTCCTTTGTGCCTTTTCAGATTATTTTAATTCGATACTACGTCATTTTACCCTTCATCTAAAGACCTATATAAGTATCCTACTCTCAAATTTCCTCAATTTAAGACCCATTCTTGCAAGAGTCTAAAAGAAGACCAAAGCTCCTCTCCAAAATATTTCTCTCTCTAGAAACTTGAAGAAGAAGAAGCATTCAACCTAGGGTTTCAAGTCAAGTCTCAAATTCTCCATTGAAAATTAGTTTTTGGATTCAAGGTATGATAATTTTCATCCATGGATTCCTTTCATCCATGGAGTTCCCAAATTCCTCTATTTCAAAGATTAGAACTCCCCAAATGAGTTAGGGTTTTCTTGAATTGTCATGGGTTCTCTTAAATATTGATTTAAATGATTTAGTTATGATCTCTTATGCATGAATTGATCAAATATGATGATTTCCCCATGAACCCATGTAACCCCCATGTTTTCAAGTTATGAACCATGTGATGTGGGATTTTGATTGAAAAGGAAGAGTTTTATGAAATTAAGCATGTATTGCTAGCTTTACATGAATTTATGATGAAATCCATATCTAACCCATATTTTCTAGATATTGATGATTGAAAGTGGGTTTTGAACCTCAAGAGGTAAATTATGGACTTGTGCATTTTCTTATGAAATCTATGCAAATGTTTTAAGGGTGCTTTGAGAGTAAAGTACCAATGATGATGTTGTTGTTGTGTTGTTTAAAGGATATTCTCATAAACACATACTATCATGATGTGAAAGGTTTTCTCACATAGTAAGGATTCTTAGGTTGAAAGGCTTTCTCACCTAATTGAATCAAAGAGTAAGAGCTATCCTACTTAAACTAGTTTTGATTGGTCATCCTAGGATGCCTTTCCATGGACAATAAGGTCAAGTAATAAATGACTATTCCGTGGTATTTATGCTTAGCATCGAGAGGATATTGAGATGGAAGCTCTCATGTTAGTAGAGGTTGGTTTTCTAGTACCAATCTCTTTATCCCTTACCTATGTGCCCCCATAGGATGATTGTCTAAAGTATACATTAGCTAGTGGATCCACTTAAGCTAGAAGTTCATGGTTCTACCTTGGCAAATAGGACAACCCTTTTCGGCGTGGGAGACACCGGGGGATCATGTTATAGCTCACATGGTCTCTATGTCGGTTAAGGCTAATCCCCCACATTATTAATGAACTATGGCTACTTCAAGAAGTATCGCATATGAGTTCAAAAGTTTTAAAGATGATTTTAGCTTGCAGTGACCATGGTTTTATGACTTATGTTTTCTAACTCTCTTATATCATGTATTAGCTTGGTCAATTGCATGTCATGAAATGAAATGTCTGTTTTAGCATGTTTTAAACTTTTTATGCATGGCTATCATACTTGGTACATTGTTTTGTACTAACATATACTCTTGCCTACATTTTCCCCATTTGTAGGGTCCGGCAGTCAGGGTCATCAGTTTTGTTGCTAGTGGTTGAGTTCAAGATTTATGATCTTTGGTGAGTCCTCATGCTTCAAGGACAGAGTTTCATTGTTTTAGTTCCTTTTCTTGTATTTCACTTTTAGACATGATGTATGGGCTAGGCCCAATTTAATTTTATTGTATTAGATGGCTATGATAAGACAAGTGTTTTAGACTTCCGCTTTTAGTTTATAAAAACTATTGGACTTGGACTATTGCTTTACTCTTATTGTTCTATTTCTTATGATATGAGAGCTAAGTGGCTTGTATAGGGTCCTTCGGGGTTCTATATGCCATGTTACATCTAGGAGTTACCCCTGGGTCATGACAAACATGGTAATCAGAGAAAAAGGTTTAGAATGGACCTAGGATGTCTCATAAGCCACATCTAGTAGAGTCTTGTTCATAAATATGAAGAGCACCACATTTATGAATGAGAGGCTACAAGATGATTGGGAAACTTCACTTCTTTCAATACTCTAAAGTCGTGCGATAGAGTTTAACTCTATTGGGTCTCTCTCTTAATCCTTACCCTATGTTCTCCAGGATATGGCTACCCAAAGAGCTTATGCTAGAAGGAATGTGAGGGAGAATGAGGAACATGAAGCTCCTCCCCATGCTCCACAAGTTCCGGTCGATCCTTTGGCCGGGTAAGTGACTAATGCGGAGTTTAGGGCTGCTTTTCAAGTGTTAGCTTAAGCTGTGACGGCCCAAGCTTTTGAGACGTGTTGGTAAGGGTTGCTTATGAGCTAGAATTGCCAAATGAGTTGGCATCAGCGCATCCGATTTTCAATGTCTCTATGCTTAAGAAGTGTGTTGGAGATCCAACATCCATAGTTCCCTTAGAAGGGTTGGGAGTTGATGAAAGTCTTTCTTATGAGGAAATTTCGGTTGAGATTTTAGACCGGCAAGTTAAGAAGTTGAGAAACAAAGAAGTTGCTTCCGTAAAAGTATTTTGGAGGAATCAATTAGTTGAGGGTGCTACTTTGGGAGGCCGAGGCCGATATGATGTCCCGATATCCTCTTATTTTTCCTTCTACTCCTACTTTAGCTTGAGGTAATGTGTTCCTCTTGGTTTGTCTCTTGTTTTGGAGTCATATGTTTTATGTGTTTCCCTGATTTCCTTATGTTATGCATGATCATAAAAACTTGTGTTTTGTAAAAAAATGATTTTACATGATCGATTTTCCTCATGTTGATCTGCATTGAGTATGAGTTGCCTATAGACTTCATGAGATGAATTGATTAACATGAGTTAGCTATGCTCTTTGAGAACGAATTGCATATAGGCTCCATGAAATTGTGTTGAGCATGCTTTTAAGTTGGAGAAGGTAGTTCCTCCTTGAAGATGAGAAATCTTGAATTACATGCATATTGGGTTGCTAGATGTAGTTCCTACTTCCTTATGATGCATTGAGTATGTTTAGCTTGGAGTTGATAGTTCCACCTTGGTTATACTAGATGTACTAACGCAAACTCTTTCCTAGTGGCTTGGGTCGTCACCGCTTGAGCCAACACTTGAAAAGCAGCCCTAAACTCCGCATTCGACAGTTGCTCGGCCAAAGGATCGACCAGAACATGAGGAGCTTGGGGAGGAGCTTCTTGTTCCTCATTCTCCCTCACATTCCTTATAGCATAAGCTCTTCGGGTAGCCATATCCTGAAGATCATTGGATAAGGATTAGTAGAGAGACTTTATAGTGTTAAACTCTATCTCACGACTTAAGAGTAATGAAAAAAGTGGAGTTTCCTACTCATCTTGTAGCCTCTTATTCATAAATGTGGTGCGCTTAACACTCATGAACAAGACTCTACTAGACGTGGCTTATGAGATCACCTAGGATCATTCTAAACCTTGTGCTCTGATTACGAAGTTTGTCATGACCCAGGGATAACCCCTAGATGTAACATGGTGTATAGAACCCCGAAGGACTCCATACAAGCCACTTAGTTCTCATAACATAAGAAACAGAACAATAAGAGTAAAACAATAGTCCAAGTCCCCAAAACATTTTATAAACAAAAAGCGAAACTGTAATACACTTGTATCATCATAACCATCTAATACGATAGAATGAAATTGGGCCTAGCCCATACATCATGTCCAAAAGAGAAATACATGAAAGAAACTGAAAACAATAACTCTGTCCTCGAAGCATTGGGACTCACCAAAGCTCGGGAAATCACGAACTCAACTTCTAGCCACGAGACTTGGAAATATGTCTGTCAGACCCTACATTTGGGTAAAAATGTAGACAAGAGTATGCGTTAGTACAAAACAATGTACCAAGTATGATAGCCATGCATAAAATATTTAAATCATGCTAAAAGAGACATTTCATTTCATGACATGCAATTGACCAAGCTAAATATGATATAGAAGAGTTATAAAACATAAGTCATAAAATCATGGTCAATGAAAGCTAACTTCATCTTTAAAACCTTCGAACTCATGTGTGATACTTCTTGAAGTAACCTCAGTTCATTATTAATGTAGGGAATTAGCCTTAACCGACATAGAGACCATATGAGCTATAACATGATCCCCTGGTGTCTCCTACGCAAAAAAGGGTTGTCCTACTTGCCAAGGTAGAACCATGAACTTCTAGCTTAAGTGGATCCACAAGCTAATCAACCTATGGGGGCACATAGTTAAGGGATAAGGATATTTCTACTAGAAACCCGACCTCTACTAGCGGGGGAGCTTTCATATCATGAGATTGCTTCTACAAAGACGGCCTCTACTACGGGAGAGCTTCCATCCCATTATCAATATCCACTCGGCGCTAAGCATAAATCCCACGGAATAGTAATTTCTTACTTGACCTCTTTATTCATGAAAAGGTGACCTTGGACAACCAATCAAAGATAGTTCATTAGGATAGCTCTTACTCTTGATTCATTTAGCTGAGAATGACTTTCAACATAATAATCCTTTCTATGTGAGAAAACCTTTCACATCATGTTAGTTATGTGTTTATGAGAATGTCCTTTCAACAACAAAACAACAACATCATCATTGGTACTTTACTCTTAAAGCACCCTTAAAATAATTACATAGATTTCATAAGAAATGCATAAGTCCATAATATACCTCTTGAGGTTCAAAACCGACTTTCAATCATCAACTCTTAGAAATCATGGGTTAGATATGAATTACATCATAAATACATGTAAATCTTGCAATACATGCTTAATTTCATAAAACTCTTCCTTGAAGATAAAAATCCCACATCATATAGTTCATAACTTGAAAACATAGAGATCACATGGGTTCATAGGGGAATTCATCATAAAAGCATTGCAATTCATCAATTCATGCATAGGAGATCATAATTAAATCATTTAAATCAATAATAATAAGAACCCATGATAATTGAAGAAAACCCTAACTCAATTGGGGAATTCTAATCTTTGAAATAGAGAAAATTGGGAACTCCATGGATGAAAGGAATCCATGGATGAAAACTATCATACTTTGACTCTAAATGCTAGCCTTCAATGGAGTAATTGAAACCTTAACTTGAAACCCTAGGTTGAATCTTCTTCTTCTTCTTCTTCTACTTCTTTAAATTTCTAGAGAGAGAATATTTGAGAGTAGTTTTGGGATTATTTTGGGAATTTTTGAAGAATGAAGTAAATGAGCTAATGTAAGAACCCGTATGCTAGAACTACCAAATTACAGATTTCAGAAGTTGCAGGTGCCACCGACGGGCACCACCCACGGTCCATTTTGGTGGTCCGTGGATGGCCACTTTTAGCCCTCCTCAGAAGCCGTCCAAAAATCCGGCTAAGGGACCACCCACGCCAGGACCTACAGACCGTAGGTCAGACCCTGGTTCGTGGTCCAAGGCCATAGGTCAGACCCTCAGCTTTCATCTCCCACTTGCGAACTACGGCCGACCAACACGGATCGTAAGTCAACTCACGGTCCGTTAGTCCGGTCTGTCGGTGATGCCGACAGTATTTAAGTCAGGGGTCGTTTGGTCTTTTTTCTATGTGTTGGACCCCTAAACTACGAAGTTTTGACTAGTTTAAGCCTAGTAACTTAATTAGAATCTACCCTAAGAAAATCATTCACCAAAAAATTTAGAAAACTTAAAACGCAGAGGAGAAAGAGTCGACCAACCCCTCTCCTAGAACACAACAGGTTTTCATCAGTTTCAGCTTTGAAATCGAAAGATTTCTCCGTGAAATTCATCACCAGGTATGTGGGATTTCATTAGTGGGTTCCTTTCACCCATTCCAGTCAGAATCTTGATTCCCTTGATATTATCTAGACCTAGGGTTTTTTGAATGTTAGAAATTGTTGGGTTTTAGCTGCTAGAATGATCCAAATCAGATTATCATGTTGTCGCTTCATTTCTTGAATAAAATTCAGAACCCTAGTTGTGTACATTCGTTAAGTTCATGAATTACACATGGTAGGTCAGTTTATTCAGTTATACATGCTCCAATTACGAATGTTTCATTATTAGTAAATTAATGTTGCATTTTCAGTTAGCATGTCAGTAATTTGAGCTATCAAGTATTACAAAAATTCAGGCATAATGTATTATTTACATAATCAGTTGGGAGTAGACTTAATACCAAGTTGGACTAGGGTTGAGCGTACCCTCATAGTCCTAGAACTACTTGCCCCCGTAGGTTTATAAGTACCCTCTGTGGGCATTATATTTTAGTTATCACACCAGTCATGCCTCTATACCTCTGGCAGGATATAGTGGGTCCTCTCGATGGGGCGTATACATCGAACTCCATATTTAGCTCATGTGGTTTTATGTCGGTTATTAGTAGCTCCCACAGTCAGATTTTAGTATAGTGACAAGGTTATCAAATACAATTCAGTATTCAGTTTCAGCATGTTATAAACTTGGTCATTGCATTCAGTTAGTTCATGTTCAGTATTCCCAGCATTTCTAGTCAGTTAGAGGCTTTATTTCAGACATAGTTAGATTCAGTATTAGCTTGGAGTTTGATATTTCATTTGTTGTTAAACTCTCAGATTATATATTCAGACTTAGAATGTGTATCCCCCATCACTTTCAATTTATCTCATGTTTAAGCTTCCGCACAAAATGATCTCATTTCAGTTATCATAGTATGCTTATGTTATGCCAGCAGGGTTAGCTTGGGGTCACTCGTGATCCTAGGTCCCGTGTCCACGTCCAGGGGGTACCCTCGGGGCGTGACAGCTAATTTGGGGGTTGAAAATACTTATATAGGGGTCTTAGTGAAGGGTAAAATGATGTAGTATAGGAACTAATTAATTAGAAAAAGACACAACTACCCTTGAACTAACTGTCAGATGTCACCAACCTACCAACCGACGAACCCAGTCGACGGGCCATGTTTCAGGAGAATACGAGCATCTCTAGGCTCATGACTAATGCTCAGCAGGTTGAGGGAGATAAGCTTAGGGAACAGGCTAAGGAGAACAAAAAGGCTAGGACAGGAAACTATAAGTATTCTCAACAGAAATCAGGTGGTGGAAATCGCTCGCAGGTTCAGCAAAGGTCTTCAGCCCCGCAGCTTCATCAGCTAGTGCTCCATCCTCCAGGTTCCGACAGGATCAGAAAGGTAGGGCATCCGGCTCTACGACTCAAGGGAGTGTTTCGGGTACCCGAACCTACCCAACTTGTTCTAAGTGTGGTAAGAACCATCTGGCCGAGTTTCTTGCAGGAAAGGAAGGATGCTTTGGGTGTGGTCAGTCCGGTCACAGGTTGAAAGATTGTCCTTTTTCTAAATAGGGGTAAGGAGGTAATAATGGTAGAGCTCAGTCCATAACTTCAGCAGCACCAGCAGGTCACCCAACTCAGCAGGGTAACTCATCTGGTACAGGTGGTGATCAACACCAAAACAGGTTGTACGCTCTTCAGGCTCGCCAGGGTCAGGATGATTCTCCTGATGTGGTCACTGGTACGTTATGGGTCTTTAACTTAGATGTTTATGCTTTGTTAGATTCAGGGGCTACTCTTTCCTTTGTAACTCCTTTTATAGCAGTCAAATTCAATGTTAGTCCAAACACTCTTTCAGAACCCTTCTCAGTCTCTACTTCAGTTGGTGATCCAGTTATAGCTAGACGCGTATACAAAAATTGCCCTGTGACAGTCTCTCAGAAAGTCACCTTAGCAGATCTTGTAGAGTTAGAAATGGTATACATTGATATCATTCTAGGTATGGATTGGTTACATTCATGTTATGCCTCAGTCGATTGTAGAACTATGATCGTTCGTTTTCAGTTTCCAGACGAACCAATCTTAGAATTGAAGGGTAGTAGCCTAGCGCCTATGGGTCGATTCATTTCTTAACTTAAGGCTAAAAAGATGATTTCCAAGGGGTATATCTATCATCTAGTTTGGGTTAAGGATTCAAGCTCCAAAACCCCAAACCTTGAGTCAGTTCCAGTAATTAATGAGTTTCCAGAAGTGTTTCCCGAAGATCTTCCCGGAGTTCCTCCCGAAAGGAAAATCGACTTTGGAATTGATTTCCCTCTAGATACCCAGCCTATTTCTATTTCTCCTTAGAATGGCTCCAACTGAGCTTAAGGAATTCAAAAATCAGTTGAAAGACCTTGTAGAGAAGGGCTTCATCAGACCTAGTATTTCCCTGTAAGGTGTGTTGACACCCAATTTTAGCCCCCCACGATAGGAATTAACTTTCGAGCTTCTTTAATTTCAAAAGATTTGAAATAATTAGCTTTATAGTTTCAAATATTTTTCAAGTTATTTAAGAGAATTTTAGTCAGTTTTCATAATATTTTATATATTTTAAATAATAAATATATTTCATATAATTTTATATATGACTAGTATATTTTATGAATATTCAAAGATTACTTTTCTATTCTCAAAAGAGGCCCAGACGTTCAGCAGCAGCTCACAAAAAGACAACGTCAATACACGGTGATCCCAGACGGCATCAACTCGATTTCACGGCAACAATACACAGAGGAAGAGCGACGTCAACACGACGTCCTCTCCAACGTTCACAGTTCAGAAACAATAAGGAACCCAGCAGCTTTACGAGGTCAAACGACAACAGCGATATCAAACGCCAACTTCACGGTGAATACACAGAACTAGGGAATGCGTAAAGTATGATTTTTTCTCGTCGTCTTCTTATTTTTCTTTACCAGTGACGTCGTATAGCAGGACAGAGCCGTGTCTCATCTTTGCCAGCGTGAGATAACTCCATGTAGCACGAGAAGGACATTGGATCGATCGAGTCCATCCACCTCACTTCTGGTCGTGGTGGGATAGAACGCTCCAAGCTCGTCCTGTCTCAGTTCCTGCTCGACCAAAAGATAAAAAAAATTCTCTTTTATGATGCTTTTGTCTCTTTTCCATCTTCCAAATGAGATTTTTGTGTGTTGTTTGCTTAATGTTGGTTGTAAGTTCTGTCTTGAGTGCATTCAGCTCTTCCTGTTAGTGTAATTTTCTTTCGCTTTAATTCCTTCGAATTACGGGGCAGTGAATGGAGGTCAAACATTAATGAAATTCTTCTTTAGTACTGCATGGTTTTGGTTTGATTCACTAATTAGTCTCGTACTCGCAAAAGTGATTTAATCCGCTCTACTAGCGTTTTGTTTGATCATGAATGCATCAGTCGTGTTATTTGGCTTCTCCACTGTATCTTTTTCCTTGTTTTTCGTCAATACAACATGAAGGTAGTTGCTGTTTTGGAGACTTGCCTCTGTTCTTCCTCTTGATTTTGTTTCTTTTTTATGGTGGTCTAGTTCTCACATAATAGATTTTCTTAATCTCTGGTTTCTTATGGCCTGAATGTTGTCCCTGCTTGATATGATTTAACTCGTGATACTATGTTCATATCTCATGCTATTGTAATGTGTCAGTCTAGCTAAGGTCATTTTTATCTTTCCGCAAATCAACCCTCCCTTTGTCATGTAATCAGAAAATATCTATCATAAGCATAACTGATTTATTTAGCTTAGTTAATTATCGGGTGTTATTGATCAACAAATGTCAGCCTCTATAAATGTTGTGTTTGTTTTTTACCTGTTTGTGCTTATAAACATGTTTAGTTAAGTAATAATGTTGTCAAGTTTAGTTGTTTGAATATAGTAATAGTCTCTTCCGATATTTGAAACCATCTGGTCTACTACTGTCTTCTGGTCTACTACTGTCTTTGAGCTTTCTGCCTCCAGCATTCTGTCTTTGACATGATCATATAGCGTCACAAGACTCTATTAATGGAGTTAGTTTGAATCATTACATGAGGCATTTTATTTAGCAATGGTGTAGCATGCTCTCTTTCTCATCATTTTGTTTTGCCATTGTTTACTGTTGGTTGTTGGTCACATATTCTCCATAATGTAGCCTACTCTTGTTGTCCCCTTTGAATGGTCTCTCAATTTTATTGTTCAAGTATATATGTTTGGTTCTGTTAACCATTAAAGTTTTTCTTGATGTTTCTTGTCATTTGTTAAGTCTGTGCATTTGTATCTTTTCTTAAAAGTTGTTTGTCATTTAGTCTAATAGTTGAGTTTGGTTGCATTTTATTCTTCGAATTTTCTTAAATAGCTTTCATTTCAGTCGAGTTATGCCTCATTTGTTTTATTTCGATTTATGTGCTGATCTTGCATTTTTTCTCTTGTTGTATGAACCTTCCCAGTCCTCTTGGGCACTTATCCTCTTCCCCTTTACAATTTGGAGGGGCCATAAAGGCCCCAAATCCTCCTTTTTCTCGAGACAGCCACCATAGCAAAGTGTGAAACTGGTGTACAGATTGAAGATGATAAATATGGGGCTTAAGTTAGGTTTGCAGGTCTCAAAAGCCCACAAAGAGAGTTGTATACATGCAGTATACATTCTGTATACATGATATACAGGCCCATAATATAGCGATACAAGTTCAAATGCGGCGAAATATAGGAAAAGGAGCAAATATACATGGTGTTGAAGAGTTAAAGCTAATATACAAATTAAAATGCCCATATACAGTAATATACACTTGGTGTATATACAGGTTTTCAAATGCAAAAGGGGCCAACGCCCAATCTCTTTTGTTTCAGCAGGTCCAGGCAAAATGGGCCCAAAAGAAAGGTCCAGCAGCTGGACTTTGATTTAAATAGACCCAAACCAATGTTTTTGGGTAATTTTAGTATTAGGACAGGTTCAGCAAAATTTTGAATTTGGGCCAAAGGCCCAAATTTGATATTTCTCCTCTCTTGTATTTATTTGTTATTGTATTGTCTTACCTTTTATGTTAATTGGTTTATTACTCAATTAAATTTCCAAAAGGAAAGTCATTTCTTCTTTTCTTTATGTTTAAATTGAATTTTTTTTTAATTTTTTTTTTCATTTATTACTTAGTTTTACTTTATTTAGTAGTCTTGCAACACTTGAGTTATTTTCCTTAAAAAATCTCTTTTAGGTTAATTTATTTTCAAATAAAAATGTATTTTTCTTACTTAATTAATATTTTCAAAATTAGTCAAATATTTAGTCAAGTCGTAGGTCAACCGCACGTTAGCGGACATTTCGAGGGCCTAATACCTTCTCGAGATGTAAATTGAACCCCGAACCCTCTTTGGATTTCAAATGATTTTTAATCTATTTAAATCTTTTTTTTGAAAATCTTAAGTTTTCTTAATTTCTTCAAAAATTAAGTGGCGACTCTCTTTGAAAAAAATTATTTTTTCTTTAAAACAAAAGTTAAATTGATTTTCAAAAACAGTCTTTCATTCCTACTTTTTCATAAAACAGAAATGACGACTCCGCTGGGAATTTAATTATGTTCTAACCATAATGCTTTGACTATTTGACTATATGTCGTTAATTGTTGAACTATTTTATCTATGCTTTATCTGTTTAAATTGCTATAAACTTTCATTGTATTCATAACATTTTCTGATGTATGTATAGTATATTAAAAAATGATTTTGCGAAACCGCAGTCGGGCTTTTTTATACTCAACCCTTTTTCGGAATAATCAACAATTTATTGGTACGTCAAGCGTCCAATGGTTGTCGTGAGTTCCAGCCTAAGTTGTCTGCTTGGGTTCCCAATCTTTCAAAAACCGCTCTTAGTCAACTAACATAGAGCGAAACCAAATCCCAAATTTAGCACATTTTGAACTAAGTTGACCCAACACCCAAGGCGTGTTGGGTCCATATTTGGCCCATTGGTCAATAAAGGACAATCATGCTTATGTGTTTGATTGAAGGATGTATATGTCATTTTAAAACAAATCAATTATCTAATGGGGGTGGGGTAACTTACCTTTTTCTTGTAGGATGAATCTAATGTATGAGCCCTTGAGGACCCGAATGGTGACCATACCCCATCCTTACCTCCAAGTTTGGTGGAAGTTTATGAACAATGAAGACAAGAAAAAGGTTCAAAGACATATAGGCCATCTCCCGTCATTAATGGAAATTGATGTTTGGCCCGATTTGATTGGAAAAATGGTGCAATTTTGGGACAGCGATAACATGGTATTCCGATTTGGAGAAGTAGAAATGACTCAACCTATCGAGGAAATTCTTGCAAGTTATGAGAGTGTCAGCATGTGCAACAAGAGGAAGTGTAAACCCGATACTGATCTTCTTTTTTCCAAAAATATGGGATTTTTACAAAATTAAAGAAGAAATTTCACTTGTCAAAGACAAATGGCTGGACAAACTTCCCCGAGCAAACATTCCACTTCGAAAGCTTTATTATCGATTTGGACGTGCAAGGGTTTCCGAAAAGTTCAAAGAAGAATTTTTCTCAGAGGAAAAATGGAAGGAGACATGTCTTCTTGCTTTTGCAATATGCCTACTTGGGACAATGGTATTTCCCCAATGACCAAACTACACTATCCATCCAAGTATAGTAATGGTCACTCATGCTATCTTTAATGGATTAGGCTACGGGTCAGCGGTCAAGCTCTAAAATTTGGCACCCATGATTCTCGCTGACATTTACAAAGCATTGGATAGGTGTAAAAGCGGCAAACGTTTCTTTCAAGGGTGCAATCTGATACTTCAGTGGTGGATGATGAGATATTTGCTCAAAGTCCATGATCCAGAAGAACCAGATCCACTAAGACGACCAAACGAACTTGGAGGCCACGATTGGTTGGTGTATCTTAATCATTTCAATAGAACTGGAGGTCAAGAATTCAGGTATCCAAGAATTCAGGGGTTAAGAGAAGAAAATGAGCAGTGGTCAATCGAAAGTCTGGTGGTAACAAAGCAAATGGTGATTCCAGGGGAAGGGGTCCCTTACTTGATATTTGCCAGATTAAGAGGGACTCGACCATATGCCCCCGCTCGAGTTCTCAGGAAACTAAGAGGGAAACAAGAGCTTCCCCAAGCCGCAAACATGAGAAAATTTGCGACAGATCACGAAAACGGCCGAGTATTTTTTTCTGAACAGATACTTAGAATATGGAAGGCTCGAAGGGTGTTGGGTGAGCCGGTCCCGAACAGATTTCAACCTGAATGTTCTGAGGAGTACAAAGAATGGTTAAGGAAGAACCTCAGCGGAACCATCGAGCGTGGTCCAAATGTCCCTCATATTATTGCAGATGTTGGTGCTAAACATCAAGTTCGACTCCATCGACTTCAAGAGAAGTATGAGAAGAATGAGTTGGATCATCAACGCCGACATTCAAAAGACACCAAAGTCATAGCCCAGCTGAAGCAAGAACTGCGAAGAGCAAGACAATGTGTGTCTGAATTAGATGATAGCATGGAGCAACAGATCCAGTCTGTAGAGAGGTTCAGGCATCAAAAAGGGGTCCGACTAGTGAGAGATCATTTGTGGGCAAATCGATATGCCATATGGGAAGAATTCATCATCTCCAAGAGGGCCAGACTTGGTGAAGGATCAGAAGCAGCTTGAAGTTCATTATCATTTCTGCGCGGGATTGCTTTTATTTTTACTTGGTTTTGTAATTTACTTTCTGAACTTATTTCCCCATTTCGATGTTTGTTAAACATTTTCGAATGCTATTAATGATATTTTGGGGATAATGAATTGGCTTAAAAAGACATATACATCCTTCACTTCGCTAGGCCTACCCTTGGCACAAAAGGGTCACATCCCTATTTAGGACACGATATTTGTTTGTTTGTTTGTCTGCTTTAACTCTTTATGTGATACGTTGCTTTGAATGAGACATTTCGAAAATTTTCTGAAAATCTCTACAATACCAAATACAAGTCACTACTTCAATGTTCAATCAAATGATTCTTCGAGTCTTGAGTTTCTCAGCCAAAACTAAATCCCACTACCAAATCCTAAGACATCACTCTATCATCTCAGAAAAGGTTGCATTGCCGCTAAGATGGAAAGAAGCCAGAATGTCGAAGTGGAGCTGACTGAAGAGGAATTGATGATGAAACTGCATCGGATCAACCCGGATATCCGAGAAGTCGAAGAAAGGGAAATAGAACTAGAATTCACCACCACAGTCGCACTAGCCAAAAGTGTAGCATTAGACGTGGAGATAGCAACTAAGGAGAAAAGATTGGCTATCATGGATGAAGAGATAGCTTCTGCGCTGAAGAAGGAAGAGGATTCAACATTGGAGATTCAGAGGCTACGCAAAAAATACCCTCTCCTTGATAAAGAAGTTAACGTCACCATTCCCGAAGACACTCAGCCTGAACTTGCTGAAGAAGAACCCGAGGAAGAAGTGGTATACATAGCTCCTTTCCAAAGACGTTTGAAAGAAGGACACGAGAAGATCACCCTCCAGGCATATCAACAGAGACATAGCGTGGGGGCCAAAATCATGTCGTGTGCTCTCATTTACGATCATCTTAAGGATTTACGCATCCTAAAACCCCTCGAAGGGACCACTTCCAGGATTCAACATGAAAACGCACGTAAGACATGTGCCTACCATACCGACCAAAAGGGGCACACAATAGAAGAATGTGTGGAACTGAAGACCGCAATCCGCGACCTGATCAACATCGGGAAAATTACCTATATGTGGGGTTATTACACTCTCTTTACATGTGATCAACCGGAACATGGTATGCTGGCCACAGAGCATACTTTGTTTCGCTGTCACTACCTCACTCCTTTTAAAGATACGCTGCGGGCTATCTACCATTAGTTGGTTCGAGGTGGGATCTTGACCCCTGGCAAAAAGGATGTCGAAATGGTCAACGCCTTTGGAGATAAAACCTTTGAAACTTGCCCTTATCACGGCGCTAGGGATCACAGCATTGAAAAGTGCCTTGTATTCTGCTATAATGTGGAGTCCTTAATCAACAAGGGAAGGATCCAAGTTGAGTTTCCCTTTTGTTTTCAATATGTCAGCAAGAATGCTTTGACTAGTCACAAGAAGAAGCCTTGATAAAGGCACAATCTATGTTTTAGGAGTTTTATCGCACGTTTTAACTTTTCTTGTAATAAAAATATGAATGAATGAAAATCAGAAATCCCTTTGTATTCGAACTACGTAGGGCCTGAATTCTCCTTTGGAGATGCATAGGCAGCCTTTCAAGGCCCGGCCCTTATCCTTTAAAAAATTTCTTCTCCCTTCAGTCTACAAGGAAATATTGAGTTCAGATTAACAGATGCCGAGAGATGCAGTCAAAAGACCTTAGCTCAACGCAATTCAGCCTTTCTGGGCCACTAGTCTCAAGATAAAATGAGCAAATTCCTGCTTATTCAAAAAAAAAAATCAGTCCCCGTTACTCGTGGGTCAACATATCCTCAAACGAAGTAACTCTTATATGTTTATGTGCCTTCTATGTGATATTTTGCATCATGTTGCCAGGAATTAAAACTCACAGATTTGTCTTTGAGTTGTTTTTCTTCTACAGGTCTTTAGAACTGATCTGTGTCGATAAGCTGGCTGAAAACCCTTATTTTACAAGATCAAAAGCTCCCAAAGATTCCTTCCCCGGTCAGAATTCTCGAAAAGGAAAGTCAACAATGGGTGATAGCAGTGATGATATTGGCTTAACTGAGGTTGTCGTAGCTCATCCCTCTGTCGCTGAACAGAATGAGTTGATTATGCAACTGATGCAGCAGATTGCAGAGTTAAAGGTTGAGGTGGAGAGGAAACAAGACCTACCGAATACGATTTTTTCTGTCAACCCTCTAGGTGAGGGAAGGCCTCTACTCCATTTCCCTCCTCAAAATTCAAGTACGGAACATGTTCAAAATCCACTCTCTAACCCCGCTAAAAATCCCCCTATCGTTGATCTAACCGCCTCAAACCCCCATCACGCCTCCGTTTCCCACCAAATGCCACCTTACCCTCAAAATACCAACCTTCAAACCTTTCCTCCTCCTCAAAATGCCAATCTGCAAGGTTGCCCTTCCCCGCAAAACCAAAATGTCAATAATCTGCAAATCTCCCCCTATCATCAAAATCAACACACCAACCCCCACACTTTCCCCCAAAATTACCAAGCCCCCCAAAATGCCCAGAATCCTTCCATTGTCCCACCCTTGCCTCTGAAACCCACTTACCAAATCCTAATTCAAAATGAGCCTTATGCCAACTATTCTGAACATGATCATTACGAGGAACATGAAAAAGAGTGGAGGGCTAAAGAAGAGTCATCCAAACAGAATATGAAAGAGGAGATCATGAAATCCATGGAGGAGTTGCATTATACTCCAGAAGTCACCGGGTTCAGTTACAAAGATTTGTGCATCCATCCAAGGTTGGACCTTCCGGAATGGTTCAAAGTGTCGAAGTTCAACACTTTTGGAGGAACCGGAAACCCGTTGGCTCATCTGAGAGCTTATTGTGACCAACTCGTATGAGTTGGTAGGAATGAAGCCTTGTTAATGTGACTCTTTAGCCGAAGTTTAAGGGGAGAAGCGTTGGAATGGTTTACCTCTCATGAGATAAAGCGGTGGTCTAGCTGGAATGCACTAGCTAAGGATTTCATCGAGCGGTTTGCCTATAATGTGGAGATCATTCCTGATCGATATTCCCTAGAGAAGATGAAGAAGAAATCAACTGAAAGGTACAGGGAATATGCGTATAGATGGAGAAAGGAGGCAATTGGGGTTTGGCCTCCTATGTTTGAGAAAGAAATTGTTAAAGTATTTGTTTGGGTTCAAGAGCCCGAGTATTATGATAGGATCATGTTGCTCGTTGGAGAAAAGTTTGTCGAGATAGTCAAAGTAGGTGAGACTATCAAAGACGGATTAAGAACCGGGAAGATTTTCCGTGTTGCTGCCTCACCTGGATCCTCGGGGCTGTTGAAGAAAAAAAGAGAAGATGTGTCTTCTATTTCTTATGCATCTGAGGGAAAGAAACCCTAGAGAAAATCCTCATCGTACCATGGTCGTTCTCAACCTTCGCAGAGTTCACACCCGGCTTGTTATGTACAGGCTGATTATCAAACCCCTCCCCCCAATTGCCAGAATGCTCCCCCTCCTGTTTACGAAACCCCTCCCCCTATTTACCAAACTCCCCCCAATTGCCGGAGTTTGTGGTACTCACATGAATAGGCTTACTTTGGCGAGGAAGATCCTCCGAGCCGGTTATTTTTGGATGACTATGGAGCATGATTGTCGCAAATTTGTACAAAAGTGTTATAAATGTCAAGTACATAGAGATTTGATTCGAGTGCCGCCTCACGAACTCAATGCCATGAGTTCACCTTGGCCTTTTGGGGCTAGGGGCATGGATGTCATTGGTCCAATAGATCCACCCACCTCTAATGGACACAAATTCATTTTGGTTGCCATTAACTACTTTACCAAGTGGGTGGAAGCAGCTTCGTATAAGTCAGTAACCAAGAAAGTCGTAGCTGATTTTGTTCGTAACAATTTGATATGTAGGTTTGGAGTGCCGGAATCCATCATTACTGATAATGGAGTAAATCTCAATATTCATTTGATGAGGGAGATATGTGAACATTTCAAGATTACTCATCGGAACTCAACCACTTATCGTCCCCAAATGAATGGAGCTGTAGAAGCTGCCAACAAGAACATCAAGAAGATTTTGAGGAAAATGATTGACAATCACAGAGGTTGGCATGAAATGTTGCCATACGCTTTGTTGGGTTATAGAACGACTGTTAGAACGTCAGTCGGAGCTACTCCATACTTGCTAGTATATGGAACAGAAGCAATTATACCTGCCGAAGTTGAAATACCTTCATTGAGGATCATTCAGGAAGCTGAATTGAGTGATGTTGATTGGGTTCGCAAGTGGATTGATCAGTTAACATTGATTGATGAGAAAAGAATGGTTGTTGTTTGTCATGGTCAATTGTATCGACAGAGAATGATTCCTTCTTTCCACAAAATGGTACGAGCGAGAATATTTGAAATTGGTCAGTTGGTCCTCAAACGCATTTTTCCCCATCAGGATGAGTACAAAGGAAAAATTTGCATTAAATTGGTAAGGACCCTACATGGTTCGCAAAGTGTTATCTGGAGGTGACTTGGTCCTGTCAGAGATGGATGGCACCGAATGGCCAAAACCAGTTAACTCAGATGCTGTCAAGAGATATTATGTGTCAATCTTCAGTTTGTTTTTCTATAGTTTTCTTGTAATCATTCTATTTGCTTGTAATCGCTTGGTTTAGAATTTATCTCTCTGTACTTGAACTATGTTCGACCTGAATTCTCAAGAATGAGATACGTAGGTGACCTATGTCGGCCTCGGTCGGTTCCTTAGTTGATTTCTTATTTTTGTTAATCCTCGAGAGGGGAACTACGTTTGACCTGATTCCTGCCTCAACGGGATACGTAGGCGCCACAATGGCTCAGTCATATCTTCCGTAAGATTTTTCTTTATAATAGAAACTGGGACAAAATTTTTGAGATGGACTCAAAAATTCTCAAAAGAAGATCTTTCCAACAAGTCAAGATTGAAGTGACATCGAGAATTGCAACTGGGACAAATTTTTTGAGAAGATCTCAAAAATTTCATGATTTGTTCATCAACAGTTCAAGATACACCATGACAGTCAACTGGGACAAAAATTTTTAAGGATGACCTCAAAAATTCCAATAGGGTTCCTCGGGAGTTTAGAACAACTCTGAATACCTCCAGCATGATCAAAAGTTTGAAAATAACTTCAAATGATCCCCAAGTCCATTACGAGATCAGGAGTTAACTTCAGCAATATTTGACATCTCAAGAGTCAGATCACCAGAACTTCCCAGCAAGTAACAAGATATACCTCGAGGCATCAACTTCAAAGGCGTTCGTTAAGCTTGACGTGACATGACACTTGGCAGTGACCCTTTTCAAATACTATCTTTTTGAAAATCTATTTTTTCTTAAAATCTTTCTTTCATGCTTCAATGCTTTTTCATAAAAATATTTTGTCTTATCTATCAAGAAGCGGGAAATAAACGGGAGATAGCAAGACAAGGAGCGGACAACCAAGGAGATCGACACAAATCAGTTCATTTTAAAGTAACAATTTTTCTGTGGATGTAGGAAAAGTTTTGTGCTTCTTGTACCAAGAATTGGGAATATGAGTAGCATTATTTCATTCAAATTCTCAGCAAGGCGAGGTCCATAATGAACATACAAGTGTGTTCGGAGATGGAATCAATTAACCTCGAAGAGAACAATATTATTGTTTTCCAGCAACCAAAAATACCTATAGGACGTTATCTGCATCATATTGTCAGACATGATAATATTCTTATTTTATGCCAAGAAATTGGAAATATGAGTAGCATTATTTCATTCAAATTCTCAGCAAGGCGAGGTCCATAATGAACATTGCAACTATGTTTGGAGATGGAACAAATAAAAACCTCGAAGAAAGCAATATTATTCTTTTCTAGCAACTAAAGATACCTAGAAGACATTTATCTGCATCATATTATCAGATAGGATAATATTCTTACCGTGGGGGGTTATTTATATTGTATTGTCGAATGAGACAATACCGCCACCTAAAATATCACCTACATTGCTCAGTGAAACAGCGGCTTGATCGAACCAAGCCTCTGTAATTTCACTTCTAATGTGACACGTTCCCTCCCAGTTATAGGGTCACCAGAATGGTATTTCCTACCGATCCATGCCATTCTTCGTAGTATACTTGACAAATCGGGAGGTGTAGCCGCAATAGCAGGAAAGGGAAATCGTATCTGGTGGAGCTATTCCCAGACAGCCTGAGAGTTGAGTGAGGACCTTATTTGACAAGGTTTTTTTCTTCCAAAGCAAAATAATCACTCATGTAGCTTATTGCGCTCGGTCTACATCCTACTTAACTCGATTAAGCTTTTCTTCTTACATCTACTGATCCCAACTACTCTAAACTACATCTAAGCATTGAGAGATCACTCATAACATGAATCATAACCCTTGAATTCATAATTCATAATTCAAATTCAAAGAAGAGTCAAGAGTAAAGTTTGAGTAAGTCCCTTTCAGTCTTTTCGAGGAGACTTCTACAATTACTTATAAGTTGTTTCAAGACTCGAGTAAGTGAGTATGAGAATGAGGAGAATGTTTTTATGAGTCTACATTATCATTGAGATCCTTGAGTTGAGTTAGTCATGCCCATAATTCCGCATGAACTCAATAAATTGAGTATCTTTGAAAGGAGTAGCATCTTCAAGTTCTAAGTTCTTGAGTATTGAGTTCCTAATCCTTTTTGAAACTATATTTCATAATTATGGATTACTATATGTTATACATGGAGATCCTTGAGTTGAGTCGGTCATGCCCATAATTCCTCAAGAACCCTATGAGTCGAGCATTCATGAGTTGAATAGTATCATTGAGTCCTTGAGTTCTGGAGTCATTGAGTTTCGAGTATTGAGTTCTATATATGGTTATTGAAAACCTTGAATTGAGTCGTTCACGTCCATAATTCGGCATGAACCCTATTTTAAGAAGTCTTTTACAATTATTTAAAATTTGTTTTAAGACTTGAGTATTTGAGTATGAGGAAGAGTAGAGTTGAGTTCATTTTCTTTAAAATGTTATATGGGAACTAAGTATTCCAAAGAGTAAATGTTTTTACATTTAAGAAGAGAGGAAACACCGATTTCCAAAAGAGTTCATGAGCAGTTTTAAGTACTATCTCTTTTTAGAGAAATCTTTTGAGTAATAATCTCAATGTTGAGGAAGAGGAAAATGTTTTCTTTAAAACATATGAGCTAAGTTATATTTTGGGAGTAGTATTGAGCACCGATATGGGGGAGAGTTCTAACAACTCACAACCCCCATAAACCATGTAGCCAACGTGGGTAGAAAGGGTCATACTTTTTAGATGATCCCTTATTGCTTTTAAGCATAGACTAGTGGATCCACTTAGTGAGTAGGTTCTATACCCTGGCAAAGTATAGGACAGTTTTGGCAACGTGGGCTAGATGTTGTATCATCACATAGCTCATAGTGATGGTTGTTGGTTAGAGAATCTCCCACAGAGTTATTTTGTATTTTTACATACAAATGAGTTATTATTGTATTTTTACATACAATTGAATCGCTATCTATTGTTTTACAGCTTTCTATATATTGCATCTTTTATTGTTGCTTTATCCTTGAGTATCCAGAGTTGAGTATCTTATTATTGAGTTGAGCCATATTTCTCTGAATCGAGTTGAACTATGTTTCATAGAGTTGAGTCTCTTATTATTTGAGTTGAGCCCTATTTTTCTCTGAGTTGAGTTGAACTATGTTTCTTTGAGTTGAGTGAGTTGAGAGGAGGTAAGTATGTTTATTTTCCACCAGTTCAAGCTTATGTTTATGCTTTAGAATTCTCCGTACATGCTCGTACAGTCCATGTACGGACGCCATTTGGCCTACATCATTTCATGATACAAATATAGGTAGCTAGGGTCATCAACAGGCATTTCGTTGATACCACTTGCAGTTCGAGTTAGCTATGGTGAGCCTCCTTGCTTCCGGAGGATTTCATTTACTTTTTAGTTTTGTCAGGATGTCGTGGGTCTTGTCCTGACTTCCATCTTTGTCATTTAGAGGCTTCACAGATAGAAAGTAGAGTTTGAGAAGTCTGTTCATTTATTTTGTTAAATGTTTTAAAGACTTGAGTTGCCTATTTTTGGCTAGTTGAGTATTCTATTATATTCAGAGTTAATCATTTGAGTTAAAGCTTGGTATCTGAATTCTATAAATTTTATCCAGTTTTAAGCTTTGTATGCTTGAGTTAGTTTTTCGCTTGTAGTCAGTCAGGATGAGGGTTCGCTTGGGGACCAGCAATGGTTTCTCGAGTGCCGGCCACGTCCAGGATGTAGGCTCGGATCGTGACAAACTTGGTATCAGAGCACAAAGTTCAAGTGTCCTAGGGTGTCTATGAAGCCATGTCGGTAGGATCATATTTATAGTTGTAAGGGCCCCACTTTTAAAAATGCGGGACTACCGACATTTAAGAAAAGTTTTCCTTCATTCATACTCTTAATCGTGCAATAGAACTTTGTCATAGAGATTCATTCTAACTCGTGTGTTCGAATATCCATTCGACTACCCTCATACTAGAGGTGGTTGAAAAGCAAAGTCAGTCCTTTATTAATGAGTTGCTCTTAGCAAAAATCTAGAGAAAGTTATGAGACTTCATAGGGGCTTGAGAGAAGCCCGTGAGTGAGCTTGAGTGTTCATATTCAAAAGAACGAACTCTTATTCATGTGAATCATGCGTTTGAGATTAAAGTGAGTTGTCCTCTCTTCTCTAAGCCTTGTTATAGCTGAGATCCTCATCAGGAAGTATGTTTAGAGCTTGGGTAGTATTTTCACCCCGAAAAGTAGTATGAGTTACATGATTATGAGCAGTAGTAGTAAAAGTGCCCAAAGTTGGAGGAAGGTATGCAGAGGTTAATTTTTCTAAGAAAGGGAGATAGTGATGGGGCAGATTATGTTATTGCAATCATGCACCCAGTAGGTTATAACTGATGAGGAATAGTAATGTTGTAGAGAGTTCTTGATAGAAGGAAGAGGAATAGTTACTAGTCGGGATGAAATAGAGTATACTTATAAACAGAATAGAGGGTAGACGTTGAGCTAAAAATTTCCTTCTTGTCATGAGATCTTAGTGGGTGAGTGTTTCTTGACTTTTCTGATAGTCACAAGTAGTATAAGGTGTGAGCAATCATATTGATATTTGTGTTTAGTACTAGACACTAAGCTTGAATTTGAGATGAGTGTCGTGATCAAAATATGGCAACATGAGGGTGATGGTGTTAGTTTTGAGATCTGATCTAGTAGGTTTGACCTGAAATAGGTGAGGAGATAAAAGTGGTACCTTGCAATAAGAATGTGGTATTATGACCCATATAGGAGAGGAATGAAGGTAGAGCAGTAAGAGGTAAACCCGAGGTGGTATGTGGCCAGACGAGGTCCCAATTGGGGTTATGATTTTATGTGTGCCTAGATTGTATAATTAAGCTGAAAATATGGGGTAGGCTGGTGCAAGTGTAATCTTCCTAAAGAGTTAGATAAAACAGTCTTAGGAGCCGATGAGAAGAGGTTAAGAGAAACATCTTAGAAAGAGGTCTTAGTACCGGCTTATGGAGAGTTCAGTAGTCTTGAGGTAAAACTTTTCCTGAGTATTAGAGTGAAGGGGATGTACACCAGTTTAGAGATAATGGAATAGGTCCACAACTTTCAAGTGTCAGCTTAAGAACTAAGGGGGAGATGATAAGGTGAGAAATCATGTTTGATTAACATAAATCGAAAGGTCGATTCTCCTCACCCTCTATCCCCCAACCCACTACCAAGACAAAAGATAACAAGAAAAAAGCATCTAATCAAGGATATAGAGACATCTTTTTAAGCTTTATGTCAAACATTAAGAGCACCTCAAAAGGAAAGCACTCTTCGGTAAGTGTCAACAATTTTAATACACAAGACAATAGACGACAATGAGAACACATTTAAATTCCCAGATACAATATTTTGTCTATAGATTTTCTAAAAGATAACAAAAATCCAAAAGTAGAACTAATGTAATTTTGTCTATAGATTTTGTATCAAAATATATAAATAAATAACCATAAGAGCTCAAACATAATGGGGAACCAGTTAATGCTTTTCAATATTTTTCCCTAATTGTAGAACTCGCCTTGATTTTCATATGCATCTCAAAAGATATTTTATTTTATATAAACCCTAGAGGATGACACGTCTAATCATAATATAAGTATCTTAAGTGTTCAAGATACGTAAATTCAAGAATTCCATGTTTACAGAGTAAGATTAGTGAACCAATGATGAAACTCGATAAGCAGAATAACATAAGTGCCTTCAAAAAAGAATCAGAGAAGTATAGAAGGGCACTCAAAAATTTCAAAAACTTCATTAACATAGTCAATCCCCATGTAGCGATATATAAGAATAGATGGCATATATAGTTTGTAGATAATTTCAAATGTAGGGGTTATAGAGGCAATCCAGACTAGATTACAACCTAAAAGAGTAATAAATTTAGTCTATTTGTTTTTAAAGTATTTTTTTTTTCCTAATGGGATGGAAGAATGAACTTCCTAAGGTTTGGAGTGATTTTTTTTCAATATGCTATTTCAAGAATGTAAATTAAGTTTTGGGTATAGTTCAAAAATATTTTTCACTAAAAATTCTATGAGAATTTTTCACAATTTGTTTGTAATTGCATGTAATTAATCTTACATGTTCTTAAATATTTGTGAACAAACCTTATGACACTTAAAAATTCCGTATCTATCATCATAATTTTTAAATTGTAATAGTACTATGAGCAAAAATATGAGATCTGATATCCTATCATTAAATTAAATTTGATGCAATCATTTTTATGAAAATATATAATCTTGATTTTAATTTTTATTAATTTTTTATTATTAGCTTTCTTATATTATTCTTCAAATCTTATTTCATTTTTATGTCTTTTGATAACAATGTTATCCTTTCTCATATAATACAAAACTAATTTATTAGTTATAATATTAGGAAATAAAATCTTACGGATATAAGATGAAGGTGGAATAAAATGAATCACATTCCACTTAAAGTTATTTTCACCTATCATCTTCAAAAGGATGGTAAAAGATATCGAGGAAGTTCAAGTTATAATTTAATAGATTTGTTAGTAAAGGTATTGTCAATTTCGACATTTGAGATGTTGATATACAAGATTTGAATATGTTGTCTTCAGTATACCAAAATGATATTTTTATCATGGGGAGTACAATATGTATTGTATAATAATTTTCTTAACCGAGGTTGTCGCACTAAATTTTTCTTGCAAAATTATGAATGAGACAATAATCAATATGTATTACAAATAAGTGTATTTTTTTCTAGTAAGATTTTAATGAGGAAAATTATGACATTCAAAAGGAAATTTTATGAAGTATTAAAATTAATAAGAATGTCCACCACTTTGTCTCAAATCCACAACCTCCCATCATCTATCTCCATCCATGATTCTAATGGATCTTAGAATGTCATCTTAATGACAATCCCTTATATCCCTTAATATAATTCTGTAAATAATAATGAATAACACATCAGATTTTTTGTAAGCTTGGAAGAAATTAAAAAATAATAATTGTATAATGTTTTCCTTAACTGAGGTTGTCGCACTGAATTGTTCTGGCAAAATTATTAATGAGAAAACAATCAATATGTATTACAAGTAAGTGTACTTTTTTTTTCGTGTAAAATTTTAACGAGGGAAAATTATGACATTCAAAAGGAAATGTTATAAGGATAAAAATTAATATGAATGTCCACCACTTTCGCACACATCCACAACCTCCCCATAATGCATCTTTATCCATGATTTTAATGGATCTTAGAATATCATGTTAATGACAATCCCTTAAATCGCTTAATATAATTCTCTAAATAATTATATGAATAACACATTAGATTTTTTCTAAGCTTGGAAGAAATTAAGAAAAAAAAACTTACATCTCTCTATTTATATTGCTTTTAGTTCTTAATATTGTTTCTTATTTGCTTTTATTTTATAACAACAACAACATTTTGAAGAAAAAAAAAACTGAAGACATGTAACAAGTTGAACAATCAGGTCAAATAAACGTGTACTGTTGAGTTAGAGTCACTCTAAGTTTAGGTCACTTATATCAACTAGGTTTCTATGTTGATGAAAAATAAAACTAGAGACATGGAACAGTTGGAACAACCTGGTCCAATCAACGTGTGCGACAGATTTAGAGTCACTCTAGGTTTAGGTTACTTATATCGACTGGGCTGCTACTTCTTGTACTAGCTAAAGTCGACTAGGATTATGTTACGACTAGGATTATATTATTTACAATTGCATTATTATTATAATAGTAATAGGTATTGTAGTAGGACTCTAAGTATAGTTAATTTAGGACTCTACAATTCTCTCCTTATATAAGGAACATGTACTCAATAATGTACTCTAGACGTGAGAATTCTACGTGGTTTCAGAGCTTAAAAGCTCTTCCGCTCTCTGAGTATTGATCAAAGAAAATCAACCATGCGTTAAATTGCAATGGCCCCTTCTACCAATACTATGTCGACTTCCTCCCTTCACCAACTTATTGTCACTTGCTCCATTAAACTTTAGACAACAAACTACCTCATATGGAGGACACAAATATCCCAAGTGATTCAAGTGATGAGACTATCATCATAGAGAATGAACCAAATAAATGTAGTTGTTCCACTGACAGACTGTTGGGAAAGTTGTAGCATTGGAGAAGGATGCAAAAGATAGTTGCAACATTGATGAGTGGAAGGAGAAAGATGTGTTTCTAAGGAGTTTGATCTCAGGCACCTTGATAGAATAAAACATGTTCATAACTTTGGGCTTCTTAACTCCCAAGAAGATGTGGGAATGCTTGGAAGAATTTTATGTTCAAGCAATAAAATATAAAAAGTTTCAGCTTCAATAACAACTAGAAAGTGTTAGGCTAGGAACCAAAAAGACTGATGAATGCATCAAGGAATTCAAAGGCATATGTGATGGCCTTGCAGCCATTCACAAACCTGTGGATGAAGATTGAAAAGTGATTAATTTTTCTAGAGGTTTAGGTCTCAAATACAAAACCTTCAGGACTGTCATGTTAGGTAAGGCCCCATATCCCACCCTTAATCAATTTGTCAATGCTCTCACGGGTTTTGATATAAGAGAAGATGAAGAAGAGGTGCAACAACAAAATCATAACATGGTATTCTCTACCCAAAGAGGCATGGGAAGAGAAAACAACAACATAAACTCCATAGAAAGAGGTTTCAAGCCTACTAGACAGGGAACATGTTCTGAGAAAAGTCAATATGGACCAGGTTTTCCGAACAATCAAAGTTCCCCAAGTAGAAATAAGAAGAGGAACAATAATGAGTTATGTCAAATCTGTGGTAGGAATAATCATACTGTTCTTAAGTTTTTTTATTTGTGGGACTACTCATATCAATCTACAGATGAACTACCACAAGCAACGACTTGACATCATATTTTGTACCGAAGCATTGACAAAACAAGTTTTTTTTCTGGGTTTTCGAAGTTAGCTAGGAGTACCCGTTCTTCCACTCTCTAGCTTGAAGGGAAATGTTGAAGAAAAAGAAAATGGAAGGCATGTAACAGGTTAAACAATCAGGTCCAATCATCGTGTACGACAGAGTTAGAGTCACTAAAGGTTTAGGTCACTTATATCGACTAGGCTGCTACTTCTTATACTAGCTGAAGTCGACTATGATTAGATTATGACTATGATTAGATTATTTGTAATTGCATTATTTTAATGACCCTCCAGGTCATTTTTGCATTAATGCCTTCTTTTCATTGTTTAGAGCATTCCTATAAAGACCCCAACTCATTTATGACTTGCTGGCGCTGACTGTTCGGTTGCCTGCTCATTCGTTTGGCTTTTATACCCGTTTCCCTGTTTTGAAGCTTTTGAAACTTGAATAGTTGACTTTAGTTAAAACGGCAGGTAAACAACCTCATAATGGAATTCTGACATTTCCATCAACTACGGAATGGTCATGTTAGGCTAGTGGCATGGTCGACTCGAATCCTGAGGCTTTCGGTGCGAGTTTGTGCCATTAGGAGTTTTAGAGTTTAAGTTTAGGCCTAAGTTTGACCTTCATCAACATTCTTGATAAACGTACTCGGATTAAAATTCCTTCAGTGCGGTTAGCTCCGGAACGGCGAGTTTGAGCACTTAGACGAGACGTTGGAAAGCTTAAAGGCCTAGAGTTGACTTTAGTCAATATTTGGAGAATTAATTGTCGTATCAGAATGTCGTCAGCGCCATTAGCTCCGGAATGTTGAATTTGGTTTCGTAGGACCTTTCATTTGGGTCTTGAGATCTTCTTTTTTATTTTTGGGTGTTTAGGCGAAAATTTGAGTTTTAGGCCTAATGGGTCCCGAAGGGGTATTTCTATCATAGAAATCTTTTTATGAAAATTCAACAATTCCGTTGAGTTCGGAATGTCGAATTTAGTGGGGTAGCATATCTAGTTTATTTTTATCGGGTCCCGAATGAATCATGAGGGTCCGTTCGGAGACTTTGAAAAAATTAGAAAAAAAATCTGATATCTGGTGCAGACCTCTAGCGACCAGAAAGTGTCATTTTAGCGACCAGATCTGGCATTATTTAAAGTCGAAAATCAGCATTCAACCGTCATTTTTCTAAACATGATTTCTCTTTCATTTTAGCTTTGTTATGGGTGATTCAAAGGCTGGGTTGCTAGAAATTGGCATGCCTACGCATTGGAGTGCTCGGGGACTATCGGGGGACCTCTGTTTGAGGTAGTTTTCGAGTTTTAGTTGTTGTCCTATCTCCTTCTTTAGCTTTAATGGTGATTTAAATGCATGGGCAGATTTTGTGCTGTTCCGAGGCCCGAATTGTGTTCCGTTTTGAGATACAAGTTCGGGGAGGTAAAATGAACCTTTTCACGGAGTCAATTTCGGGATTCATGGTGTCGGTCCCATGATCCCGTTTTAGACCCGATTTTAGGTCTGTCTCTGAAAAATGCAATTTTTGTGTCAAAACGATTGTATTGACATTGTGATTCTATTTTCGATAATGTGGCAGCATTCCGAGGCTGTACAAAAGGAAAAGTCTCCGGCAACATCATTTGGAGCGCATAGGTCGGCCTTCAGGTAGGCTACGACTTCTCTCTCCTTAGACTAAGCATGATTAAGTAATTGTATGTTGATTTGTATGAATTTGGGATTGAATTGGTGGTTCATTATGCTAAATTCCTAGAATTCATGCCTAAGGCTACTTTTCGGGTATTCCGGGCGGTTGAAGCATGTCTATTGTATTTGTTAATCATCCTCACCTTGTGGTGTGCCTTTTTTGTGATTTGTGAATATTTTTGGAGCATATTTGGCCTTAGTCTAGGCTTAGCCTAGTGATTGCCATAGACTTTCATCCTTTTGGAGACGTTAGGCCTTGTAATCTCCCCGACGTCGCTTCAGACGACTCCCTATAGACTGATGTAGCAGACTTGAGTCTGATAGTTTGGGCCTTAGCTAAGCAGTAACACCGCTCTTGGAACAATATATCCATAAATCCCCTATTTACGTCGGTTCCGGTGTCTCTGATTCTTGGTGTGGCAGCTACTCGTCGATTCTGGTTGGATATGGTTCAGGCTGTAGTGATTTATTGACGGCCCTCGAATTGGGGATACTCCCTGTGATGCTCGGTTGGACGCTGATCCTATTTCTAACCGAGTTGCCTCTATTTGTGGCTCAAGTCTTCTAATTAACTCCATCGGGCGTGGTTCAAGTCCTCGCCTTGGTTCAAGTCCTAGCTTTCTTCAGTCGTGGTTCAAGTCCTAGCTTTCTTCAGTCGTGGTTCAAGTCCACCATAATTTGCAGCTATGGTTCAAGTCCACTACTCCTTACAGCTTGTTTCAAGTCCATAGCTACTCTCACCTCGGTTCAACTCCTTGGTCATATTTATACGTGGTTCAAGTCAATGATTATCCTTAGCCTTGGTTGAAGCCCTCGGTTACTCCAAATCTTGGTTCAAGTCCTTGATCCTCTATCTTCAATCCGGTTCAAGTCCTTAACCCCAATCAGTTGTGGATGAGCTTCAGGCATATTGATTGGTTCGGTTCTAGTCCGCGGAAAGTTGTGGAAATCTTGGAAAGTTTATCGGATCCTCTTATTCAATTCTAAACTCTTCCTTGTACCTGTCAGGCTTATGGGAGTCCGCTCGGGTTTTTCTTTTAGCTTGCGCACGAGTGTACCCGTCGGATTTATGGGAGCCCGGTCGGATTAAGTTAGTTATTCTCCTTTTCTTTGTGTTTTAGTACACTCGTGTCCATATCTGTTAGATTTCTCATTCCTATTTCTGGTAGTGTTTTAGATTCTCGCATTTCATATTACTTTTGCTTTTCTTGCTAAGTCGGCCTATGAGGCCTACTGAGAACATGTTGTTTTGGTACTCATACTACACTTTGCATCTGTTTTCGTGATGCAGGTCCGAGCACTAGCTACCAGCGTTGATATCGAGCATGCAACAGTATTATCCGGAGACGGGGGTGAGCACTTGGTATTTTGTGCTATACCAGTCTCCATCTATATATCATGTTGTCTTTTGCTTTTTGAGGAAGTCTTGTTTCTGTGGTCCACTTTTGGGACTTGTACTCATTTTGTTAGTAGCTCTCCAGGTATGGGAGGGATCTCTTATTTGTATATATATTTTGTCTTGTTTCCGCTTCTTCATCTATGATTCATGGTATTTATGTTATTGTTTTAGTTTGATTTTAGTTTTCTGCCCTTAATCCCATTACTTGTGGTTCTGGGATACAGGTTGGCTTGCCTTCTGCTGGGTCATAGTAGGCGCCATCATGGCTCGAGGAATCACGTCGTGAAAAGTTGGTATCAGAGCCCAGGTTCACCAGTCTCACTTGTACAGAGCTAACATCTGGTATAGTCCTTCGGATCGACACAGAGACGTCTGTGACCTATCTTTGGGAGGCTACAGGATGTCGTTAGGAAGATTTCCTATTTTGTATCCTTTTCGTGCATCGTATGTCTAATTGTTTCATGGGATCTCACTTGTTTCATTCTTTCATAGGATGGCTCGTACCCGCGGTAGAGCGGCCAGGGTTGATGCACCCAGGCCCGCAGACAAAGCCCCATCTAGGGGTAGAGGCCGACTTCGAGGTCGAGGCAGGGCTGCAGCACCAGCCCAAGAGAGAGAGACAGGACTCCAGAGCCAGAGGTGGAGCCTCATGTAGATCATGTTCCTCCTTAGCCAGTGGGGCCGGGACCAACGCAGCCACCACCCGCACCACCTTCCACTCCGGACCTTCAGGCGATGTTCGCCCAGATTTTAGCGGCCATAGGGGGTATGCAACAGCAGGCCCCAACTCCATCTCTAACACCATAGGGTCAGCCTGCTCCAGCGGCTCCAGAGGTTTAGCCGGCACCAGCCGCCGCTTAGCCATATGATTTAGATGGAGTCATGCCCCTATGTGAGCAGAAGATGCCTGGGGTGTTTCTAAGATCATCACCGCCGAGGTTTTCTAGGGCTGTTGGGGAGGATTCCCATGAGTTTCTTACTACTTGCCGAGAGCGGATACATGCTTTGAGATTGGTGGAGTCGAGAGGAGCTGACTTCACCGCTTATATGCTAGATGGGCCTGCCAAATAGTGGTGGCATTCTTACTTAGAGACTAGGCCAACTGGGTCTCCACTGGTATCCTGGAAAGAGTTCTCAGAGGCCCTTTTGGCTAGGTTCATTCCGTGGAGCGTCAGGGATCGACTTTGTGGTGAGTTCTCGAGGTTGGAGTAGGGCTCCATGACTGTGTCTGATTATGAGGCCAAATTACAAGAGCTCTCTTATCATGCTACGATGATCCTACCTACTGAGGAGGAGAGAGTTTGATGCTTTGTTCGAGGCTTGAGACTCCAGTTTTAGAAAGAGACTCAGTCTATGGTTTCAGCGAGCCGTTCATTTCTGGATGTAGTTGACCATGGTTGTAGACTTGAGCAGCTCCATCACGAGGCCCAAGGGGGCAACGACAAGAGGACCAGATAGGATGATAGTCACAATGGGCCCTGTTTTAGTACGAGAGATTCACATGACAGGCCCCACCAGAGGTTCCAGCAGGGGCAGTCCATTCGCCCGTTCCTAGCATCGCTACATGCTACAGAGGGTGACCAGCACCGTCAGGGTGGCTCTAGTGCCAGTCCGAGTCAAGGTTGAGGTGGTGTTCAGTTGGGTTCTTCAGGCCGGTGTGGCCGGCCTCTAGTTGCGAGTAGACCGCCACAGGTTTTTTATAACTGCGGGGAACTCGATCATTGGTCCAGAGAGTGCCCTCTTCATAGGTCAGCCTCACTAGCTCCATAGGCAGCTAGACCTGCACCAGCCGCAACACCTCAAGTTAGAGGAGGTGGTCAGGATCAGGATCGCCGGGGTGGTCACCAGGGTACACGGAGAGGTCCCTGGGGAGGCAAAACAGGTGTTCGAGTTGATGTGTGAGGTAGAGGCACACAAGGCCACTTCTATGCATCTCCAACTAGAGTAGAGGCTGAGGCATCAGACAATGTGATTAGAGGTACAATTCTTTTATGCCATCAGCCCGCCTGAGCTTTATTTAATCCAGGCTCTACTTATATGTATCTATAAATTGCGTTCCTCGTTTGAGTAGGAGTTCAGAGCCCATTGCAGTGTTGTTACGTGTTTCGACCCTAGTGGGTGAGTCTTTAGTAGTGGATCAACTTTTTAGATCTTGCTTGGTGACTATTAGGGGTGAGACACCCGGGCTGACCATATAATGCTTGATATGGTAGATTTCGATATTATTCTGGGCATGGACCGGTTATCCCCTCACCATGCGGTATGGGATTGCTACGCCAAGACCGTTACCCTAGCCATGCCTAGCATTCCTCTGGTGTTGTGGCAGGGTGCCTATAGCCACACACTGACAGGGAATATCTCTTTCATGGAGTCTCAGCGGTTCGTTGCTTCACATTGTCTAGCCTATTTGGCCTATGTGCGAGTGTTAGTAGGAAGAGCCCTTCAGTTGATTCGGTTCCAGTGGTTAGGGAGTTTGCGGATGTATTTCCCACAGACCTGCCTGGCCTCCTGATAACGCTCAACTACACTTCATCCGATTCTAAGTGTAGGCGGTCGCTAACAAGTATAAACCCAATTAAGAGTTGGGGTCGATCCCACAGGGAGTGATACATTAAAGAATTTGATTAAGAAGTAAAATGGTGTTCTAATCATTTGTAGATGTAGAAATTTTCGCCACAATAAAACAAATGACAATGTTTCGACAATTAATGTCAAATGGAGGGATTTGGGTAACTGAATTGCGACTACTAAAAATGAGGGTAAACAAATAGAGAGGGTTTCTTGGGAGTGTGATAAATTGAATGCCAATTTTGCGTAAGGGGTGATTATTATTTACTAAAGGTCAATGAATCTCAGTGGGTAGGCTAGGCTTTAGCTGCAATAGCCATTTCTCAATCAACTATTACGAATCAAACGAGTTCTTTCTAACCTCCACAAGCACAACACAGATTAACAACCCATTACCTTAATCAATCTACTTTTTCAAGCTAGATTTGTAAGATTGCATTCAGAACCACTTTCTCAAGCTAAATCCATAACAACACAATCACTACAATCATCAACTAATAATTTAACTCTAACACTTATTTCTCAAGCAAGCTTAAAGTACTAAACTAGAATTGTATTTGCAACTACAATTCCTCAATTAAAACACAAACTATTAATTGAACCCACTTCAAAGCAATAATAAAATCAGTAAATAACAACACCCATTAGCTAATTAATGCATTCGACTACATAATCACACCCTCAAAAATGGGGATTTTAGCCAAACATAATAAAGAACAAGAAATCATTACCAACGAAGTTTTCTATCAGGTTGAGTAACAATCCACAAGTCTCTAAATGCTCAAAATTCAGCTAAAAATCAAACAAACCCTAAATCTCTACTTAAAATGTAAAAACAATGCTTTAGAATGTTCAAGATCAAAAACCCAAAATTGGACAATGTGGGAACTCCTTTTCTTCTTTTAAAAAATGCATTTATACTTCCTAGAATTTTAGCATCGGAGTCACTGGTGAAGTAAGTCGGGCTTGCCGACACGATCGGCGATGCACCGAGTGCTCTCTTTCTCACATTTTTGGCTTGTCTTTTGGTGAATTAGGTCGGTCTCGTGACCTAGTCGGAGACGCGCCGAGTGCTTCTCTTCTCCCCTTCTTGACATGGCTTTGCACCACCTCTGTCTGTAACATTTGGCGAGCTAAATTGGCATCGCCAAATACTTTGGCGAATCACCAACATAATTATCCGATCGCTAAGTTGGTTTTGTCCATAGGCTGGCCTACTGGAACATTAGGTGAGCTGTAGGTCCACTCGGTGACTCGCCGAGTGGCTCTGGCGAGTACCAGTTTTGCTTTCCTTTAATTTTTTTCAGCTTTTTCGCTCCTTTTTGCCTCGTAGTGTCCTTGCCCTGCTCTTTTGCCTGCATTGCTTTATATTAACATTTTAACATCAGTTATGAGCATAAAATGAGCATTGAGGACACTAAATCTTTGAATATTAAGCCCTAAATGAGTCAAAATCCCCAGCTCATCACCTCCTTCCAGAGTGTGATATTGATTTTGCAATAGACTTGGAGTCGGGTACCTGTCCTATTTCAATTCTACCTTATCGAAGGGAACCTGCAGAGCTGAAGCAGCTTAGTTTTCAGCTTGAGGACATCTTAGGTAAGGGGTTCATTCATCCTAGAGTATCGCCTTGGGGTTCCCCGGTCTTGTTCTTGAAGAAGAAGGATGGTTCTATGTGTATGTGTATTGACTACAGGCAGCTAAACAAGGTGACGGTAAAGAACTATTATCCTATGCCTCGTATTGATGACATATTTGATTAGCTTTATGATGCCGCAGTGTTATCTTAGATTGACTTCAGATTCGGTTACCATCAGCTAAGGATTAGGGCAACAAGCATCCCTAAGACCGCATTTACGACTCATTACGTCTACTATGAGTTCTTAGTGATGTCTTTTGGGTTGACTAATGCCCCTGCCGCCTTCATGGACTTGATGACTCAGGTGTTCAGGTCATACCTTGATTCCTTCATCATAGTCTTCATAGATGATATATTGGCATACTCGCGGAGCCGGAGTGAGCATGAGCAGCATTAGAGGAAAGTGCTCCAAACTTTGAGAGATCAACCACTTTATGTAAAGTTCTCAAAGTGCAAGTTTTGGCTTGAGTCTGTAGCATTCTTGGGGTACATGGTGTCCGAGGAGGGAATTAGGGTTGATCCGACAAAGATTGAGACTATTCGTGACGGGGAAAGGCCAACTTCTGTTACTGAGGTTCGTAGCTTCGTCAGGTTAGCGAGTTTTTATAGACGCTTTGTTGAGGGCTTCTCTACTATTACCGTACCTTTGACTCGATTGGCTCGCGAGGATGTCCCTTTTGTATGGTCGGGGGAGTGTGAGTTGAGCTTTCGGAGTCTCACGGAGTTGCTTACCACCGCACCTATTTTAACTCTTCCAGTTGAGGGCGAGGGCTTCACGGTATATTGTGACGCATACGACATTGGTTTGGATTGTGTATTTATGCAGCGATGTCGGGTCATAGCTTATGCGTCGAGGCCGCTTAAGTTGCACGAGCGCAACTACCTTACCCATGACTTGGAGTTGGCGGCGGTAGTTTTTGTGCTTAAGATCTGGAGGAACTACCTGTATGGAGTTCGTTATGAGTTTTACACCGATCACAAAAGCCTTCAGTACATTATTAGCCAGAAGAACCTTAATTCGAGGTAGCGTCGTTGGATTGAGCTCCTAAAGGACTATGACCTCTCTATTATCTACCATCCGGGCAAGGCGAATGTAGTAGCGGATGCCTTGAGCTGGAAGGCGATGAGTATGGTAGCCTAGCCTTCCTTTCTGTTTTAGAGTGAGCTTTGGCCTTGGACAAACATTCCTTAGCCAACCGGATGATTCAACTTGATATTTCAGATTCTAAATGGGTATTAGCCTATATGGGAGTTCAGTCATCTTTGCTAGATTGGATCTGTGGTCATCAGTTCGAGGATGAGTCTTTGGTAGCAATCAGAGATAGGGTAGTGGCAGGTGATGCTTGGTGGGCTACCTTAGATTCATATGAGGTTTTGAGGTTTATTGGCCGGTAGTGTGTTCCGAGAGTTGGGGGTTTGATTCAACTGATCCCTAGCGAGTCCCATGATTCTAGATATTCCATCCATTCGGGTATAGCTAAGATGTATTGTGACTTGAGGAAGCATTACTGGTGGAGCAGTATGAAGAGAGACATCTTAGACTATATGTCTCACTTTTTGAGTTGCCAGCGGGTGAAGGCCGAGAACTTGAGGCCTGGTAGTGAGTTTCAAAGATTACCCATTCCAGAGTGGAAGTGGGAGTGTATCACTGTGGACTTCATTGTGGGTTTGCCTTGTACTTGTACAAGTGTTGACAGCATTTGGGTCATCGTGGATCGATTGACCAAGTTAGCACACTTCCTTCTCGTAATACATCTTTCAGTGCCGAGAGATTGGCTCGTATCTACATTTGGAGGGTGGTTCGTCTTCATGATGTGCCGGTTTCTATCATTTCACACCGGGTTCACAGTTCACTTCTAGTTTTTGGAGGGCTTTTCAGGAGGAGTTGGGCACCCGTGTCAACCTTAGCACAACATTTCACCCGCAGACTGATGGTTAGTCAGAGCGAACTATTCAGGTTCTTGAGGATATGTTATGGGCATGTGTTATGGATTTTGGAGGTCAGTGGGACTAGTTCTTGCCTTTTGCGGAGTTTGCATACAACAAAGCTACCGCTCTAATATTCAGATGGCCCCGTTCGAGGCCTTATATGGTAGGCATTGTTGCTCTCCTGTTTGTTGATTTGAGTCTACGGAGCCTGGACCGCATGGTATAGACTTGCTTCATGAGGCCTTAGATCATGTGAGGGTGATTCAGGATAGGCTCAGGACGGCTCAAAGTAGACACCAGAGTTATGCGGATCGTTGGTGTCGACCGTTGAGATTTTCCGTTGGTGACAGAGTATTCCTCCGAGTATCACCCATGAGGGGCGTGATAAGATTTGGGAGGTGGGGTAAGCTTAGCCCCAGATATATCGGGCCTTTTGAGATTTTGAGGACAGTTGGTGATGTTGCCTATGAGTTAGCCTTGCCTCTAGCATTCTCAGCTATTCATCCAGTTTTCCATATTTCGATGTTGTGCCGGTATGTCCCCAATGAGTCTTATGTGCTCCAGTATGATGCGGTTGAGTTGGATGATCGTCTGACCTATATTGAGGAGCCAGTTTCCATCCTATCCAGGGATGAGAGGCAGTTGCGATCCAGAGCCATTCCTGTACTTAAGGTCTGTTAGAAGCACCGTCGAGTCAAGGAGGCTACCTGGGAGACGGAGCAAGAGATGCGGGAGGAGTTTCTCAGCTTATTTTAGCCTTTAGGTACTTCTTCACTCTTATTTTCACAGACGGAAGTCCTTTTTAGTAGTGGATATTGTAATGACCCTCCAGGTCATTTTTACCTTATTGCCTTCTTTTCATCGTTTAGAGCGTTCCTATAGTGACCTCAAGTCATTTATGACTTGTTGGCACTGACTATTTGGTCGTTTGGTCATCTGTTTGGGTTTTATGCCCGTTCCCCTATTTTGGAGCTTTTGAAACTTGAATAGTTGACTTTAGTCAAAATGTTAGGTAAATAACTTCAGAATGGAACTCTGACTATTCCATCAGCTGCGGAATGGTCATTTTAGGCTAGTGGCATGGTCAGCTCGAATCCCGAGGCTTTCAGCGTGAGTTTGTGCCATTAGGCGTTTTAGCTTTTAAGCTTTGGCCTGAGTTTGACCTTGGTCAACATTCTTGGTAAGCGTGCTCAAATTCAAATTTCGTCAGCGTGGTTATCTCTGAAACGTTGAGTTTGGTCTAGAAGGACCTTTAGCTCGGGTCCTAAATCTTCTGCGCGTGATTTTGAGCACTTAGACGAGATGTTGGGAAGCTTAAAGGCCTATAGTTGACTTTGGTCAACATTCACAAAATTAGTTGTTGTATGAGAATTTCGTTAGAGCCATTCGCTTCGAAATGTTGAATTTGGTCTAGTAGGACCTTTCGTTTGGGTCTGGAGATCTTCTTTTTGATTTTTGGGTGTTTAAGCAAAAAGTTTAGTTTTAGGTCAAATGGGTCTCGAGTTGGTATTTCTGTCATCGCATTCTTTTTATGGAAATCAGACAATTCCATTGAGTCCGGAATGTCAAATTAGTGGGCTAGCATATCTGGATTATTTTTATCGGGTCCCGAATGAATCCCGAGGGTCCATTCGGAGACTTTGAAAAATATAGAAAAAAGTTTGATATCTGGTGCAGAGATTTAGCGACCAGAAAGTGTTCTCTTTAGCGACCAGAAGTCCTTTAGCGACCAGATCTGCCATTAGTTAAAGCTGAAAATCAACATTCATCCCTCATTTTTCTAAACACGATTTCTCTCTCATTTTAGCTCCGTTTTGGGTGATTCAAATGCTTGGTTGCTCGAAATTGGTGTGGCTATGCATTGGAGTGCTCGGGGACTGTCTAGGGACCTCTGCTTGAGGTAATTTTTCAGTTTTAGCTGTTGTCAGCTTCTTTAGCTTTAATGGTGGTTTAAATGCATGGGCTGATTCCAGGCTGCTCCGAATGCTAAATTGTGTTCCCTTTGGAAAAAAAGTTCGGGGAGGTAAAATGAACCTTTTCACAGAGTCAATTTCAGGATTCCGGGTGCGGGTCTCACGACCCCTTGTTAGACCTGATTTTAGGTCTGTCTTCAACAAATGCGATTTTGTTGTCAAAACAATCATATTGTGGTTGTGATTCTATTTATGATAGTGTGGCAGCGTTTTGAGGCCGCACGGATGGGAAAATATCCGGCAACGTGTTTTGGAGCGCGCGTGGTCGGCCTACAGGTAGGCTACGTGTTCTCTCTCCTTAGACTGAGCATGATCAAGTAATTGTATGTTGATTTGTATGAATTTGGGGTTGAATTGATGGTTAATCATGGTAAATTCCTAGAATCCATACCTTAGGCTACTTTTCGGGTATTTCGGGTGGTTGAAGCGTGTTTATTGTATTTGTTGATCATCCTCACCTTGTGGTGTGCCTTATTTGTGATTTGTGAATATTGTTGGAGCATGTTTGGCCTCAGTCTTGGCTTAGGCTAGTGATTGCCATAGACTGCGTCCTTTTGGAGCCATTAGGTCTTGTAATCTCCCTGACGTCGCTTCAGACGACTTAGCTCCCTATAGACTGATGTAGCAGACCTGAGTCTGATAGTTTGGGTCTTAGCTAGGCAGTAACACCGCTCTTGGAACCATATATCCATAAATCTCCTATTTTTGTAGGTTTCGGTGTCTCTGATTCTTGGTGTGGAAGCTACTCGTCGATTCTGGTTGGATATGGTTCGGGCTGGAGATATTTATTGATGGCCCTCGGATTGGGGGTACTCCTCGTGATGCTCGGTTGGCCGCTGATCCTATTTCTAGCCGATTCGCCTCTATTCGTGGTTCAAGTCCCCTAATTCACTCCACCAGGCGTGGTTCAAGTCCTCACCTTGGTATGATAGCCTTGGTTCAAGTCCTGGCTTTCTTAAGCCGTAGTTCAAGTCCACCGCCATTTGCAGCCGTGGTTCAAGTCCACCACTCCTTACAGCTTGGTTCAAGTCAATAGCTACTCTCACCTCGGTTCAAGTCCTTGGTCATATTTATACGTGGTTCAAGTCCACGATTATCGTTAGCCTTGGTTCAAGTCCTCGGTTACTCCAAATCTCGGTTCAAGTCTTTGATCCTCCATCTTCAATTCGGTTCAAGTCCTTAACCCCTATCAGTTCTGGATGAGCTTCATGCATATGGAGATATTCGGTTAGAGTCTGCGTAAAGTTGTGGAAATCTTGGAAACTTCGTCGGATCCTCTTATTCCATTCTAAACTCTTCCTTGTACCTGTCAAAATTATGGGAGTCGGATCAGGTTTTACTTGTAGCTTGCACACGAGTGTACCCATCGGGTTTATGGGAGCCCGGTCGGATTTAGTTTGTTATTCTCCTTTTCTTTGTGTGTTAGTACACTCGTGTGCATACCTGTTAGATTTATTGTTCCTGTTTCTGGTAGTGTTTTAGATTCGTGTATTTCATATTACTTATGCTTTTCTTGCTCAGTCGGCCTATGAGGCCTATTGGGTACCTGTTGTTTTAGTACTCATACTACACTCTGCATTTGTTTTCGTGATGCAGGTTCGAGCACCAGCTACTAGCGTTGACATCGAGCCTGCATTATTCTTATCCGGAGACGGGGGTACAAGTCTCCATCTATATATATCGACTTGTCTTTTGCTTTTTGAGATAGTTTTGTTTCTGTAGTCCACTTTTGAGACTTGTACTCATTTTGTTAGTAGCTCTGTACATGTGACTTACAGATTCTGGGAGGGATCTCTTATTTGTATATATATTTTGGCTTGCTTCCGCTTCTTCATCTTTGATTCTTGTTATTTATGTTATTGTTTTAGTTTGAGTTTAGTTTTCTGGCCTCAATCCCATTACTTGTAGTTCTGAGATACATGTTGGCTTGCCTATTGGTAGGTTATAGTAGGCGCCAACATGACTCGAGGAATCGGATCGTGACAAATATCTGTATATATATATATATATATATATATATATATAATAGAAGAGGTGAAAACGCTTACATGTCAGCACCGCAAAAAACAATATTTATTAATTATTAAAATTTATTAATTATCTAAATTAATTAAAATTAAAAGGAAAGAAAAGGAACAGAAAACTGTAAATAATGGAAACATTTGCCATTCATCCAAATAGTAATACATATCTAGATTAATTAATAATTAGTTATTAGTTATCATTTAATATTCACAGTTTTTTATTTTTAAAAAATCAATATTAATAATTGTTTTTATTGATTTCAAATGAAATTTAAGATAGGTGGGTTGTGCAACGAGAGAAATATGTGGAGTTGTTATAAACTGAATTATATTTTAAAATAATTATTTAAAAAAGATAATTTCAAAAAATATGTATATCTACATCATAATATAAAATATTTTTAAAAATTTAATCCTAAACAAAAATAAAAGAAACTAGATTATTATGTTTTATAAAATAATACAAAATAACTGTCAAATAAAATTGGCAAAAACAAAACATGTGGTATTCAGTTTTCAGATTTTTTAAAACCTTTGGTAGAGTTTATAAAAATAATGTTAAATAAAGTGTATTAGTAATGCTTGCATTAACAATGCATGTACTCCCTCTGTCCCTAATTACTTGTTCATTTTTTCTTTTTTAGTTGTCCCTAATTACTTGTCTATTTGACAAATCAAGAAAAGACAAAAAATTTTTTACCTATTATACCCTTAATTAATTACTTTGAAAAAGGTAGAACTTCTTGAAAATCTTAAGTTTTAAATTCATCAACTTCATAATTAATAGGGGTAAAATGGTAAATTCACTATGTCAATAATTGTTTTCTTAATTGGTGTGTCAATTCAAAAGTGGACAAGTAATTAGGGACAGAGGGTGTATTAGTTATGCTTGCATTAATTATACATAGATTATTTTTATGCATTGTTTGGTTTGATGCATTAAAAATAGAATTGCATTAAAAAAATATTTACAAAGATACGCTTTCCTATTATGGTGGAAAAGATATAAAAAAAAGTATTGAGGGGCAATTGGGTCTTTAATTGAGTTAATGCATGTATTAAAATCATTGCATTGCTAATACCTAGAAATCCATGGTAGCAATACACACCTTAATACACAATAGAATTATACATGCATTATTTTTTTAATACATAAGGCTAATGCATGCATTATTTTATTTAATACACTCTACCAAACAACCCCTAAACTTATTAACTAAAAACTAACTTTAACTTCAGTTACTACATCACGTAGCCCACTCTCTTATCTCCACGTCAATTACTTTGCAGACTTTTAATTTTTTAAATTTAACAATAAAACAACAAAAATTAATCAAACTTTTAAATTCAAAAATTGAATCCTTTAGAAATAAGGTGGTTACAACTTACTTTGTGGAGAAGTAGAAGAGAGTGCAAGAGAGAAAATAGCAAAACATGAAGTACAATCCAAGAGTATCCTTATCCGCCATGAAGAGAAGGAAGATTTATTTCATGGTACTATCAAGCGAGCGGAATATATTGATGAAATCGTTTTAGGTTATTTGCGAGACTTCTGAGGCTGTGATGGAAAATTCATCCAAGTGTACTACTATAAAAAATGAGTGATTCAGCAAATAGTCGCTTGAATTTTATACTTCTAAGTTCTGAGTATATCCAGACAGTCGATTGACTTTTTCACTCCTTCTGTTTGGTATTGCTATTTTAGCTAGAAAAAAAAATTAATATCATTATGTTTCGGTTAATTAGTGTTTTGTGGAGATATTGAATTTTTTTTGAAGTTTTTGTTTTTGCTTAAAATAATGGGTACTCTTTTTCTTTTTTTCTTTGAATAAGTGATAAATAATTTATGCTGATTTCTCAATGAATTGACTTTGTTTGATGAAACTTAATATTTAATTGATTTGCTTTTCATGTTTTTGCAGGGATAAATTCATTGGATAATTTATATTGGCATGAAAAAGATTATATCCCGTCTTAAAATTATGCAATAAATTAAGAAAAAATCAATCTTTTGACAGATATTCTAAAGGTGCTAAATTTTATTTGTCCATCTTGCAATTTTCCCCAACCAGATATTCAAGCTATATACATTTTTATGTTTTATTTTATAATAATAATAATAATAATAATAATAATAATAATAATAATAATAATAATAATAAAATTATTATTATTATTATTATTATTATTATTATTATTATTATTATTATTATTATTATTATTATTATTATTATTATTATTATTATTATTATTATTATTGTTGTTGTTGTTGTTGTTGTTATTGTTTACTACTAACTACATTTATCTAACGTACATAGGTAAATGAGGAATACGAAGCTTTTATAGATGCGATGCATATAAATTTCCCCTAAATACGAAATGATTATTTGAAAAATGAACTAGTGGATAGAAAATCAAAAAATATAAAAGAAAAATTATCAAATCACTTAAGTAAGGAATGACTATGAATATACAAGAGTGATTTTATTTGATATTATTTACTATTTGTGTAAATAAAATATTGTGTTGTGTTTTATATGTTATTTTTTTTTTGTTTTTTTTTTTAAAAAATAATAATATTTGGTATATTAACTTATATATGACTATTATCTTTTTCATTTGTTTGCAAAAAAAAATGTATTCATTGTTTTGAAATATGCATGCAGATCAAATTAATAAATAAATAACAAAAATATGATAAGATACCATTGAAATATATGTGATATCACAATACTTTAAAAAAATTCAGCATCTTCTTTCAAATATATATAATAGTGATTTTTAATTTAAAAAAATCTTCCTGAATGACAGTTCAAGTAATGTTTCTATTTTGAAAACTAAAATTTTCATATTCTCCCGACAAACATAATGTTAATTTATTCAAAAAGGTACTTTATTAGTATTAGAGAAAGGGATAGTTTGTGATTAATCATATTTTTCTAAAAAAATATTTTAATATACACAAAAGCTAAACCAAATAAGCCATAATTTATATGCAGGATAATAAAAAATTGTATCATAATATAAATAGTATATTAAAAATAGACAATAATGAAATAAAAGTAGAAAAAAACATCCAATGATAATATTTATTTTAATTAATTTTTTTTAAAAATAATAGTGTAAAAGAGTCATGTTGTGGGTGATACTATTGAGGCACAATTAAAGAATTTCAAGTAACATAATAAAATTTTGAAAGAAAACATTAATAAAATTTTCATACAATATAATTTAATAATTAAACTTGAAAGTAATAATTAATTATTGTTTGCTTCTAATCTTTACTTTTCAAGAAATAATAAATAAATTTAATTGATACTTTAGTTTTTAACAATTATTTTTTGAAATTTTAAAAAATAAATTGGTTATATTATTTTTGAATTTGAATTAAAATATTATGACGAAATAGATTAAAAGAGAGTAATGAACAATTAACATTAAGTCAAGAGAAAACTTTTTAAAAAATTACCATCAACATAATATATTAAATTGTGGATATTTGAAAAATTAATATTTTACAGTGTTATTTTTGAATAGTGGTACATATACATATATTTTTTCTTTGCAACAATGCGCAATGGGCATTGCGCAAGCACATATACTAGTTATTATAATAGTAATATGTTAAAAGAGAGTAATGAACAATTAACAGTCAAGAGAAAACATTTTAAAAAATTATCATCAACATAATATATTAAATTGTGGATATTTGAAAAATTAATATTTTATAGTGTTATTTTTGAATAGTGGTACATATACATATATTTTTTCTTTGCAACAATGCGCATTGCGCAAGCACATATACTAGTTATTATAATAGTAATATATATTGTAGTAGGACTCTAAGTATAGTTAACTTAGGACTAGGGGTGTTTGTGGTTCGGTTTGTATCGGTTATTGATTAAAACAACAATCTAACCAATCTAATCGGTTTTTAAATTTCTAAAACCAAACCAAACCAAACGAAAAATATAATCGTCGGTTTGGTTATTGTCGGCTTGGTTCAATTTGGTTAAGTTTTTGTGGTTTATTCAGTTTGAAATTAATAATATTTTTGAGGACGTACGTATCTCGAAAGACATAAATACCTAATACATGAGCAATCCATAGAAAAGTTATTGTCGGTTCAATTAAGCAATTAAGCAATACTAGAATTATCATTACACGAACAAAATGATTCAATTAAGAGAACGAAGTCTTTAAGAGAAAGTGTGACTATTTTATGTGAAGTAGGGTATGTAAAGAATAAAATGTGTTTTGATGGACTTGGACTTAGGATGGTTATAGTTGGGCTAAAGTGTTGGGCTTGAGAAAATGGTAAAGTTAAAGACTTATAATTAAAATATAACAAAATATTTATATTTTATTTATGAATTATATATAAATAATTATAAAATTTATATATCTAATTTATCGGTTTGGTTTGGTTATTTTTGCGGTTGTTTTTTAGTAAAACAAAAATCAAACCAAATAGTATCGTATTTCAAAATTTAAAACCAAACCTAACCAAACCAAACCAAATATCGGGTTTTTAATCGATTTGGTTCGAATTGCGGTTCAGTTTGATTTTTTAACCATAACCATGAACAACCTTACTTAGGACTCTACAATTCGTACCTTATATAATGAACACGTACTCAACAATTTAATCATCAATATAACCCTTGATTTCTCTAATCCTGGACGTGAGAATTCTACACAACAAACTCATTATAATTCAACACATGAAGTTTTGTAGGGTGGTGTGCACACAATTGATGGTAAAAAAGGTGATACATTTGGTCCTCACCATAAATCTAAAATTAACCAAAGAATGGTTTTTAAGTGTAACTTTATTTTGTGATCCATGTAGGGTAAAATTCAAATTAAAGAGTCCCCTCTATAATGCACACTGTGGAGTGTGGAGTTTGCAACCCATATTACTACATGGCCACAAATCATCCAAAACAAGCTTTAAGGTTTCCCACAAATTATAGCCTACATATTTTTTGATGAAAATGAAACACAAATCCTGATGGAGAAACATTAGTTGCAAACTAGATATGCTTGCAACCCTTCAGTATTTCACTTCATGTACTTAAATTAATAGGAAAAGTACCAACCGTAACCTGCAAGGACACCAAATTAACCATCATTCATAACTTTATGATATTAATGATCACATAAAACACGGAAAAAGAATTATTCAAATTACTGGGATGAACCTTTTAATCTACATTAAACTGGAAAAGATTAGAACATAAATAAAATACACAATTCATGTTTGAGATAATGGTTATTCTATTTAAACATGCAGGATATAAATGATGGCTTCCATAAATGCTTCAGTTACTAGTATTTATTCGAGTGGGATAGAATCTAATGCTTCAAATCTATAGTTTGCACCAAAAGATTTTCTTAGAAAACAAAAAAACAATTATTTTGGAATAAAAAAAAAACAAGGAACCTGGACAGGCTTTGCTGCAATCAGAAGACCACTAACTTCATCTGTAATAACAAGACAAGATGAACCAACACACGATATAGTCCATGATTCAAGTTGTTGTAGTTGACCATTTTCAAATATAATAAATCTTCCCAAAAGATATTTTATTTTATATGAACCTTGCAGGATGACATGTATAATCTTTAGATAAGTAAGAGTTCAATGTACGTAAATTCTAGAATCACATATTTATAAGCAACAACGTTACTCGATAAGCAGAATAAGATAAGAGTGCCTTCAACAAAAAATCCAGAGAAGTATAGAAGGGCACTACAAATTTTCAGATAGTTTGCTTTCAGAAACATCATAAACACAGTCAAGATCATTTTCACATGTTTGGCCTTGAAGAGACAGGTCTGCACAGGAGAGGCAGTTCACACAATTCTGTTGGAATTACTGCATTCACACCTTGATATATAGTCTTCCAATATTGTCTCTTAGTTTTTCAAAAAGTCTTTTTGGATTTTCTAATACATGTATCTAGTTAATTATTATACATCTATCTAGTCATTTGTGCAAGAACTTTGGCTTTACATTTTTAGTAGTATAAATAGAGATGTAGTTGATGATTGTAATAATCTCAAGTTTCCTTCAGTAGCCTATATAAAACTTGAGCATTCTCTAAAGAAAGTATTATGCTTCTATATTTCCTACAAATTTTTATCAAGATCAGTTATTCATTTTTAATCTGGGTTTAGGTCAAGAAAAAATTATGGCATGCAAATCAAATGAAGGTGTTGATTCTTCAGTTGTTCTTACTACATATTTTGATGGAAATGTCTTTGAATACTGGAAGATAAGAATGAGAACACATCTCTGAAAGAAGAAGGTTTGTGGACTATTGTTGCAAATGGCTATGAAGAGCAAGAAAATGATGGTGAACTTACATCAGCAGAGATGAAAAATCTCGAGGCTAAGTATTGTCAAGATTCAAAAGCCTTGAGCAAAATTAAAATGGGAGTCTCAAGAGAATATTTTGTAAAAATTACTTCTTGTAAGACTGCAAAGCAAGCTTGGGAGTCTCTTGAAACTAAGATGTATGGTGATAAAAAGGTACGCACTATAAATCATCAAAATCTTTGAAGAGAGGTTTAAAATTTGAAGATGATAGAATCTCAAGAGTCATGAATATTGCACAAGAGTCATGAATATTGTTAATGAAATGAGAAATCATGTTGATACAATTTCTTACCAACTAGTTGTGTAACAGATTATAATTAGTGTCACACCGAAATATGAGTATATTTCTGCTATCACTAAGGAGACAAAAGATTTTTCTAAGCTTTCCATCAAAGAGCTAGTTGGATCATTTCGTGCACACGAGAAGCGAATTTTTTTTCATGAAGATCAACCCAGACAACTTTTTAGTCCAGAACCAATGAGAATTCCCAAAATTTCTTTAAAAAATCAACAAAAGAAGAAATACAATAAAAAAAGAAGCAGGATAATGATGGTTCTTCTAAGAAGGTTGAAAAAAAAGGTGAGAAATACTAGTATTTTTTATAAAATTTGCAAAAACACTAATCACAATGCAGAAAAATGTTGGCACCACGGTAAGTCCCAATGTTAAAAGTTTGGCCACATTTAGAAGGATTGCTAGCATAAATGTAATGATCTATTTGTCATTTCTGTGTTTATGTCTCATGTTTGTCATTTAGAGCTTTCTTGTAGTGATACCAAGTCATTAATGAGGGACTGACAGTTTCGTCACTTGATCATTCATTTTATTTTTATGCGAGTTTTAGTGTTTTGAGAGCTTTTGAACCTTGAACAGTCATTTTTTATCAAAAGTTTAGGAAGATGACATCAGAATCCAATTCTGATGAATCCATTAGCTCCAGAAGGGTCAATTTAGGCTAGTAGCATGATCAGCCTGGCTCTCGAGGCTTTTAGTGTGAGTTTGTGCAATTAGGCTTTTTAACTTTCAAGTTGAAACCTAATTTGACTTTAGTCAACATTCAGAGTAAACAAGATCGGATAAGAATTCCATCAGTGTGGTTAGCTATGAAATGTCGAGTTTAGTCTAAAAAAACCCTTCGCTTAGGCCCCGAGGCTTCCGGGCTAATCCTTAGGCCCTTTGTGGAATTTGGCTTAAAATGGAAATTGGGTGTGGGAACCACTTTTTATTGAAATTATCTCGGATAGGAATTATGATGGTTCTGTTGAGTCAGGAATGTCGTTTCCAATGGAGTAGCATATCTCGTTTGCGCTCACGGGGTTCCAAACAAGTCCCGAGCACCCCGTTGAAGTTTTGGGGCCATTGCCCTTTTTGCTGTCAACTGAGGCACGGCCGGCTTCGCGCCGGTTAGCCGCGTTCATGGACGGCAGGCACTCTGTTATGCGCGTTCAGGGACTGCATGCTAGCACGCATATTCGCGCCAGTCGACCGTCAGGCCAATTTAAAGCTGGTCGCAAATGCAACCTTGGCTCAGTTAGACAAATTGCAATTTCTCCCTCATTTTAACTCCAATTTTGGTGATTCAAAGTGCCACGTGCTTGTTTATTTTAGGGCTACGTGGTGGAGTAGTTTGATTGTGTCGGTGACACTCTCTTTGAGGTGAACTGTTCCGGTAAGCTGCTGCCTTCCCTCATTGAACTATGTTGTCGTTATGTTGTTGTGTTCGCTGATTTTTGAGCCTCAAATTGTGTTCTATTATGCGACGAAAGTTCAAGGCATAGATGAGGATCCTTTAACAAATTTAATTCTTGAATTTCCTGTAACATCCCGCCTTAGAAAGAACTAGAATTCGAAAGAACCATTTTTGGAAAGAGTGAATTTGGAAATTTTGGCAAGTTATGCTAAGTATAAGTTTTGGCTCAACTTCAAATAACCATAACTTTTAGTACATGATGAGTTAGGTGGGCTATAAGGTATCAAATGAAAGGACTTGGAATCCTCTTTCCAACGCCACCGAGTTTGCTAATTTTCAAGCTCGTATGAGGGAAAAATGCCCGTTTGAAGTTGGGCTTTCCGGATAAGGAAAGTCACCCAGATTTAAGAGGTGTATTTTGGTCTTTTCCTTACCCAATTAATTTATTATATTTTTAGTAATTAATTAGGGGTCTAAACTAATTTGGTTCAGTTTACGCAATCTAAATTAACGCTTAGGGTTTGAGAATAGTTCAAGAAGAGGAGAAAGGTCAAGGCTTTCTTGGAGATTTCTTGTGGAATTGAAGATCGTTTCGCCAAGGGTTGTTCCCTAAAAAGGTATGTGAGTTCACATAGCGTTGAGTTCGTTCACCCATGCGCCAATCATGTTAATTTTAGCGTTGAATTCGTCCTTGAAAGTTGAAGGTTGATGTTCTTGAATTGTGTTCTTGAAATTAGCGTTCATTCTTGAGTTAAGATAAGATTGATGAGTTCTTGAGGAAATCGTGTCGATTTTAGAGTTGTGTTTCATTAGATTCTTGTGTACATGTATTGGGTATCTGAATCTAAAGAGAGAAGAGAGAAAAAGAATCGAATTTAGTCGAATTAAGATCAGAAAGTGAGTTGAAAAATTTGTCAGAATTGCCTTGGGAGAGGCTGGGGCGATGGTGTATTAAGGTATCAAGGTAGATTGTGTGTGCCAAGGGTGGATGAACAACAAGAGAAGATCATGTCCATCCGGGTTCCACAAAGATGTATCGTGACTTGAGAGAAGTCTATCGGTGGAGTAGTACGAAGAAAGGTATCACAAAGTTTGTTGCTAAGTGCCCGAATTGCCAGCAAGTCAAGGTAGAGCACCAGAGGCCCGGTGGTATGGCTCAGAATATAGACCTTCCGGAATGGAAGTGGGAGATGATCAATATGGATTTTATTACAGGTTTACCACGGTCTCGCAGACAACATGATTCGATTTGGGTGATTGTAGATTGAATGACTAAATCAGCCCATTTCTTATCGGTAAAGACTACCCATTCAGCAGAAGATTATGCTAAGTTATATATTCTAGAGGTAGTTAGCCTACATGGAGTCCCGGTGTCCATTATTTCAGATAGAGGTGCATAATTTACTGCACAATTTTGGAAGTCATTCCAGAAAAGTTTGGGTTCAAAGGTGAATTTGAGTACTGCTTTTCATCCACAGATAGATGGTCAAGCAGAGCACACAATTCAGACTTTAGAAGATATGTTGAGGGCTTGTGTGATTGATTTCAAAGGTAATTGGGATGATCACTTACCTCTCATATAGTTTGCTTACAACAATAGTTATCACTCTAGCATCCAGATGGCTCCTTATGAGGCTCTTTATGGGAGAAGATGCAGATCTCCTATTGGATGATTTGACGTTGGTGAAGCTCGATTGATAGGACCAGACTTAGTTCATCAAGTTATGGAAAAGGTGAAGATTATTCAAGAGAGGTTGAAAACAGCACAAAGTCGTCATAAATCCTATACAGATGTTAGGAGAAGAGACTTAGAGTTTGAAGCAGATGATTGGGTTTATTTGAAGGTTTCACCCATGAAGGGTGTTATGATATTTGGCAAGAAGGGGAAGCTTAGTCCCTGGTATATTGGTCCTTATATAATATCCAAGAGGATCGGTAACGTGGTTTATGAGTTGGAGTTACCGCAAGAGTTAGCAGCAGTCCATCCAGTATTTCACATTTCTATGTTGAGGAACTGTATGGGCGATCCTTCACTTATCGTACCTACTGAAGATATTGGTATTAAGGATAGGTTATCTTATGAGGAGATCCCTGTTCAGATTCTAAACTGCCAGGTTCGCAAGTTGAGGACCAAGGAAGTAGCATTAGTCAAGGTTCTGTGGAAGAATCAGTTTGTTGAGGAAGCTACTTGGGAAGGTGAGGAGGACATGAAGAAGAGATACCCACATCTCTTCGAGATCGGAGAAATTCCAAATTAAGGTACTAATCCTTTCTTGGCATTTATTTTAAGTTGACATGTTGTGTTATATATTACTTGTTGGGTGTTTGAGCTGAATGTTTGATGTTACACCCTTAGCCTACTTAGAGTAATCTCATTCGAGGATGAATGATCCCAAGGGGGAGATATTGTAACATCTCGCCTTAGAAAGAACTAGAATTAGAAAGAACCATTTTTGGAAAGAGTGAATTTGGAAATTTTGGCAAGTTATGCTAAGTATAAGTTTTGGCTCAACTTCAAATACCATAACTTTTAGTACAGGATGAGTTAGGTGGGCTATAAGGTATCAAATGAAAGGTCTTGGAATCCTCTTTCCAACGCCACCGAGTTAGTTAATTTTCGAGTTTGTATGAGGGAGATATGCCCATTTGAAGTTGGGCTGTCCGGATAAGGAAAGTCACCTGGATTTAAGAGGGGTATTTTGGTGTTTTCCTTACCCAATTAAGTGATTTCGTTTTTAGTAATTAATTAGGGGTCTAAATTGATTTGGTTTATTTTACGTAATCCAAATTAACGCTTAGGGTTTGAGAATAGTTCAAAAAGAGGAGAAAGGTTAAGGCATTCTTGGAGATTTCTCGCGGAATCGAAGATCATTTCGCCTAGGGTTGATCCCTAAAAAGGTATGTGAGTTCACATAGCATTGGGTCCGTTCACCCACGCGCCAATCATGTTAATTTCAGCACTGAATTCGTCTTAGAAAACTGAAGGTTGACGTTCTTGAATTGTGTTCTTAAAATTGGCTTTCGTTCTTGAGTTAAGATGAGATTGATGAGTTCTTGAGAAAATCGTGTCGATTTTAGAGTTGTGTTTGATTAGATTCTTGTGTACATGTATTGGGTATCTGAATCTAAAGAGAAATTGAGAAAAATAATTGAATTTAGTTGAATTAAGATCAGATAATGTGTTGAAAAATTCATGAGAATTACCTGGGGAGGGGCTGGGGCGGCGTCCCAGCAGTGCGCCAAAAAGTACTCCCAGAATTTTGGGGGCTGGCTCCCCACGCTAGTAATGCGCCTGCGACGTCCGCCCCACCCGTTTTTCCCGTCTGAGTCCTTCTAAAGTGTACTAAAACTTCCTATCGATTCTAACTACTCTATATGAATTCTAAACACCTAGAAATCATCCATAAATAGGAATCATAACCTTGAATCCATAAATTCAAATTTAAGGTAGAGCTAAGAGTCAAGTTTTGAGAGTTCTTCGATTCTTTTCAAAAAGTCTTTTACAATTGTTTTAAACTTGTTTTAAAACTTGAGCATTGAGTTGAGTAAGAGTAAGAATAAGAGTGAAGTGCATTTCCTTAAAAATGATATATGGGAACTAAGTATTACCAAAGAGTAAATGTTTTCACATTTAACAAGAGAGGAAACTCTGATTTCCAAAAGAGTTTTCATGAGCAGTTCTGAGTACCATCTCTTTTAAGAAATAGATTTTTAAGTAATAATCTCAAACCACAGAGAAAGTTATGTTTTTAAACATATGAACTAGTTACATTTTGGGAGTAGTATTGATCACCGATAAGGGGATGAGTTCAGATAACTCAAGTCGCCATAAACCATGTAGCCAACGTGGGTAGAAAAGGATCATACTTTTTAGATGATTCCTTAATACTTTTAACATAGACTAGTGGATCCACTTAGTAGTATGTTCTATACCCCGGCAAAGTATAGGACGGCCCTGGCAGCGTGAGGCAAGATGTTGTATCATCACATATCTCATAGTGATGGTTGTCGGTTAGAGAATCTCCCACAGAGTTACTTGTGTTTTCATATACAAAACTAAGCTATTATTGTGTCTTTCAATACACTGATTTTTTCTTCATGTTTTAAAGCTTTTCTTTATATTGCATCTTTATTAATGCTTATATTGAGATGAGTTGAGTTGAGACAAGGTAAGTGTTTCTTTCAGTTCCAGTTCAAGCTTATGTCATGTTTAGATTTCCCTCGCATGCTCGTACATTCAATGTACTGATGCCATTTGGCCTGCATCATTTTATGATGCTGATACAGGTAACCAGGATCAGCATCCAGCGCTTCGTTGATCCAGTTGAGCATTTCAAAGTCATTTGGTGAGCCTCCTTCCTCTCCGGAGGATCCCTTTTATATTTGCTTTGTCATTTCAGTTTTTAGGATGATCGGGGGTCTTGTCCCGACATCCCTCGTAGTATTAGAGGTGTCATAGACATCTAGTTATAGTTCATTATCCTTTTCATTTTCATTCCGTTTATGTTGAGACTTGAGTTTCTTTATTCGTAAGTTGAATGTTTCCTTTATAACATTCTAGTTTATTTCATGAATTTATCTTTGTTGAGTAAAGTCTTCCACTGAGTAGTAAGACAGGCCAAGGGTTCTCTTGGGGCCAGCAATGGTTCTAGAGTGCCAGCCACGTCCAGGGCGTAGGCTCAGAGCGTGACATTTCCGGCCCAGATCCCTCGATTCTGTTTGACTCTAAAAAACTGGTTTGTCTTTGTTACTGGTGATTTTGGTGTCTAAATCACTATATTGATGTTGTGATTCTATTTTTGATAGCATTCAGAGGCTGTTCGGAAGGGAAAAGCTCTAGTCTTGTGATTTGGAGAGTGCGCGGTTGGTTTACATGTAGGCTACGACTTCCTTTCTATTTAAAGTGAGTGTGAATGTGTGAATTCATGATAATGAGTGTGAATTGAGGTGGATAACTAGTTATTTCTACTTTTCTTCTGGAAAACCATGATATAGAAATCATTAATACTGTTTCGAGGGTAGTACTATGCTGGTAGATGGTTGTATGTTTGTTTTAGCTAGCTACGATATTTACTTGTTTTATTACTTGTATTGGGAGCATGTTTTGGCTTTAGTCTAGGATAGACTAGTGTTGCCTTAGACCCATTCACCTTGTGACTATGGTATGTATCAGACGGCGTTTCGGATGGACTTGGTCCTTGTAGATCGGAAAAACAGGGTTGGGTCTGATAGTATGAGTCTTAGCTTAGGCATTTGCGCTTCTTGTCAGCCTTTCTGTCTCTTCTCCCTATTTTTTTGTGCCATCGATGCGTTACCGGAGATTGTGTACTTTTTCGGGATTAGAGTGCTTCAAGCTTGGAACCTCTTTTGATATCGTCAGGAGTTGACGTCGATTAACGGTGGCTTGGAGCCTACTTGAGATCCTCGTCGGAGTCGATACTTCCCCGGGCACTCTTGCTAGCCGAGCGGATGACGCCCCTGGGAGTGGGCTAGCTTACTGGATGGGTGGCATGGATATCTGAGATCCTCTACAGATTTGATCCACCCCCGAGGCACTCTTGCTAGCTGGGCGGCTTACGTTCTCTGGAGTTGTTGGTTGGGTGGCTAGGGTTGATTATGACTCTTGCTAGCTGGGATGGGAGTTGACTTATTGAGTTGATTGTCACTCTTGCTAGCTGGGCTGAGAGTTGACTCCTTCTTGGATTTGGATTTGGATTACTCTTATGTTTTGTAGAATTAGCTATTTTGTATACTTGTCGGTCTTATGGGGTCTATCGAGTTTTATTTAAACTTGTGAACGGCTGTACCTTCTAGGCTTATGGGGATCCATTTAGGTTTAGTTTAGATGTTCTTAGATTTACTTTTTGTATGCTCGTGTGCCTTCTTTCCATATCCGCTTTGACCTCTGTTGTTGTTTAGATTCTATCTTTTCTGATTGTTTTAACCTTTATTTCTCGGTCGGCCTATGAGGCCTACTGAATACCTTGTTTTGGTAACTATGCTACACTCTGCATCTCTTCGTGATGCAGGTCGTCCTAGTAACAGCTACCAGCGGTGATCGTTCGTGCCATCTTTTGCAGCTTGTGGATATCAGAGACGAGGGTAAGCACTTGGTGTCCTGGATTAGCCTATCTCCTTCTTTACATATGTTAGCTTGTATTTTGCCTTTAAGATGGCTTGTTGTGGTCCACCTTTGGGACTTGTATTTTTTCTTGTTAGGCAGCTATGTAATCGTGACTTCAAGGTTCTGGAAAGGTATCAATTGTATATACTTTTGGGTTTGCTTTCTATTTCTATCTTTTGTTATTGTTAGTAATAATTTCGGTTTAGTTCTACCATTGTACTCACTAACTGTGGCTTACCTACTGGTGGGTGTTAGTTGGTGCCATCATGACTCGAGAAGTTAATTCGTGACAAGCTGGTATCAGAGCCTGATTCACCGGTCTCATTTGTACAGAGCTAATACCTAGTAAAGTCCTACAAATCAGTGCAGAGATGTATGTATCTTATATTTGGGAGGCTACAAGGTGTCTTTAGGAATTCCTCTCTTTTGTATCGGTTTAGTGCAACCTGTATTTTATTGGTTTCTGGAAATCTCTCTTGTTTCACTCTTTTCAGGGGACGGCTCATACGCGTAGCAAGGTGGATTGGGGTAGGGGTTCACCTCTCTTGGTAGGTAGGGGTGCAACACTACCACTAGTTAGAGAAGAGGGTTAGAGCGAGCAGTGGATCCTCCAGCGGCCCAAGTTTCAGAGCAGCTGGTGGGGCCAGCACCAGTTTTGCCACCACCCGCACCAGCTATGGCTCCATAGCTCCAAACAACCATTTCCTATATTTTGACAAAGCTTGGGGGTATGCAGCAGACCCTAGCACCAGCACCACCACCAACACCAATACCAACACCTAGTCAGCTGGATCAGCCTGCAACAGAGGCACCTCTGCCCCAGGTACCATCTGGGGGTGCCTTGCCTGTGATTACGGCCGAAGCTATGCCGCTAGAGGATCAAAAGATACTTTGAGTGTTCTTGAGGCTTTCACCTCTGAGGTTTTCTGGGGCTATGGGTGAGGATGCCCACGAGTTAGCGACTACTTGCCGTGAGCGGCTGCATACCTTGGGTCTCGTGGAGTCTAGAGGAGGCGACTTCACTGGGTATCAACTTGATGGGCTAGCTAGATAGTAGAGGCGTACATTTGTTGATACTAGACCAGCTTGGTCTTCTCCGCTCACCTGGACCAAGTTTTCTGAGGCCTTTTAAGCCAGGTTTGTTTCTCGCAGCGTCAGAGATCACCTTAGGGATCATTTCTCTATGTCAGAGAAGTGTTCTATGACTGTCTGAGTACGAGGCAAGATTTCACGAGCTCTCCCTCCATGCTACCATGATTCTACCTACTGAAGAGGAGAGGATTCAGTGCTTTGTACATGGGTTGAGACCACAGCTGTGGATTGAGGCTTAGTCTATGGTTTTAGTGGGTCGCTCCTTTCTGGATATTGTTGATCATGCCAGCACTAATGAGTAGCTCCGTCGTGAGGCCTGAATGGGCAGCGACAAGAGAGCTAGATATGAAGGGTAGCTATAGTGGGTCCAATTCCAGGCCCAGAGGTTTTCATGATAGAACTCGACAACGGTTTCAACAAGGTCAGCCTAGTCGGCTTGTTTAGGCCTCATTACAGAGTTCAGAGGGTTATCGGTATAGTTTGAGGGATGTTATCTCTAGCCAGAGTCATGGGTCCAATAATAGTACTTCAGGTCATGGTGGCCGTTCTTTAGGGAGCAGATCATCTTCGGGTTATTTTGAATTTGGTGAGTCAAGTCACTAGGCCAGAGATTACCCTTTGCATAGACAGATCGCTCCAGTTCCACAACCAGCTCTACCAGCAGCACCTCCAGCTAGAGGTCGACGTCAGGGTTAGGACCCTCACATTGGAAAGCAGGGTATCCAGGGTGGTCATCGGGGAGGCAGGTAAGGTAGTAGGACTGATGTCCAGGGCAGAGGTGGACAATACCATTTTTATGCAGCTCTAGCAAAGGCGGAGGCTGAGGCATCAGATGATGCCATCAGCCCGACTCAGCTTTATTTGACCCTAGTTCTACATATTCCTATGTGTCTGTGTATTCTGTTTGTCGTATGGGTATAAGTTTTGAGCCTATGGCAGCGCCATTACGTGTGTCAACCCCTGTGCGTTAGTCTTTAGTAGTGGATCAGGTGTTTCGATGTTGCTTAGTTACTATCTAGGGCCGTGACAGTCGAGTTGACCTTATATTGTTACATATGCTTGATTTTGATGTGATTCTGTGCATGAATTGGTCATCTCCCTACCGTGCGGTTTTAGATTGTTTTTCTAAGACAGTTACCTTAGCCATGCTTCGTGTTCCCCCGTTTGTGTGGTAGGGCTCCATTAGCAACACACTAGTTGGTGGAATCTCTTTTGTTCAGGCTCGAAAGCTAGTGTCTAGCAGGTGTGTTTGTATTATTTTGCCTATGTGCGTGATGTGAGTAGGAGGTCCCTTTAGTTGAGTCCATTCCAGTTGTCTATAATTTTGTAGATGTGTTTTCTACCGACCTACCTGGTCTGCCCCAAGAGCATTGATAACGCTCAACTAGACTTCTTCCGATTTAAAGTGTAGGCGGTCGCTAATAATTATAAACCACACGATGAGTTGGGGTCGATCTGATAGGGAGTGATACGGTAAAAAATTCAAATACGAAGTAAGGAAGTGTTCTAATATTTTGTAGAAGTAAAAGGCTACACAACATAAAGTAAATCAAAGAGTGTTAATTATCAATATCAAAGGGGGATTTAGTAAGCAATTGTTAACAAAATGCAATTAACACAGGATTTGAACGATTAGAGAGAGGACCTTAGGAATGTGATCAATCGAATACTAATTTCACTTAATGAATAATTATTAATTACTTTAAGTTGTTGAATCTCAATGGGTAGGATATGTTTTGAATATAATAGCTATCTCTCGATCAACTATCATGTTTTGAGTGACTTCTCTCGAACCTCAATAAGCTTAACAATACAGAAGAACCCACTACCTTAATTAAACCAACATTCTCAAGCTTGGTTGTAAGGACGAAAATCAATACAACTATCAATCATTCATTCTACTCTAAACTTCTTTCTCAAGCAAGCATAGAGAGCTAAACTAGAACCGAATTTGCAACTTCAATTCATCAATAAAAATATGAATAAAAAATTGAACCCATTTTAAAAAAAATATTAAATTCAACAATTAACAATACCCATAAGCTAATTTATGTATTCGATTACATGATCACACCCCTAAGGTAAGGGGTTTTAGCCAACCATAGCAAAAAATAATATATCGTTACCAAACAGATTATCCATCCGAATTTTCAACAATATGCAATACTCAATGCCAAAATTAAACCTAGAATCCTAAATACTCAAATTCAAGATCCAAATCTTCTCCAAGAGTATTCAACAATGTAAAAGTATGTAAAAGCTCACAAAACTGGGGAATACACTCTATGGGAACTCCCTTTTCTCCTTTCAAAAAAATGGAATTTATACGATCCCAAAAATTTCTCAAAATATCAGCATGGAGTCTACTCGGTGGTATTAGTCGGGATCACCGAACGACTCAGCGATCCGCCGAAGTGCATGTCTTTTCGCATTTTAGCTTGACTCTTGTGTACAATGGTTTTGAAAGATTTGGCGAACTCGATCGCTATCGCCATTCCATTTGCCGCGTCGCCGAAATGCTCTGTTGCTCGCCGAGTTGGCTTAACACATGGGCTACTTCACTGGAACTTTTGGAAAGATAAATCTCACTCGGTGACTCGCCGAGTGGCTTTTGCGAGCTTCAACTTCTCTTTTCTTCAGTTTTTCCAATTTTTTCATTCCTTTTTGCATCATAGTGTCCTTGCCTTATTCTTAAGCCTTCATTGTTGCATTGTAGTAGGTGGTATCATGACCTGAGAAATTAGGTCGTGACATGGTGGGTGATTATTATGTCGATGAAAAATAGTTCTGGTGGGTACATGGACCTTGTGCGTCCCCCATGGGTTCCGACCTGATATTCAACGGATGTGTATTTTTAGGACAAACATGCATCACCTTATAACTTAGCATTTCATTTCATTGGATTTGCATATCATTACCATCTGTGAACTTGTGAGTACATTTGTGAAGTTTATGATTGATAAATTGGATATGTGGTGTTGATGATCTGTATATGGTGAAGTGTTGATATTCATACTATTTGCTTAGGAATTATGAACTGTTAGGTTGGGGCATATTTTGTGTAGGTTGTAGTTGGGGAGGTTCGATTGGGGTATGATAGGAATACTCATATTTTTCTTTGATTAAGTGGTTTGCTTGTTGGCTACTATATTGGTTGTTACTCACCCCTTGTGCCTACACTTGGGTAGGTTACGAGCCCAAATCATCATGATACTCTCCTTTGTCTCTTCTTGTCTAAGCCTCTTCTCTTCTTGTCTGAGGCTTTCTGTGGAGATTTCTGAGGTAGTTGTTTGTCATCTCAGTAGACCCTCTTATTTCTATTTATGATCTTGTTCTATTCTACAAAAAATGTCA